>JALGBA010000709.1:0-210000 GCA_023970755.1 Azemiops feae | reverse complement strand
ATTCTGGGGCAAGCGGCCACATGGCGCGTCGAGATCACCTGCCTCCCCCCCACCTCTGCCTCTGCGCTCAGACTTACCTGTGTTGTGCCGAGGGACCAGTGGGCTGAGGCACGTTAGGCATCCGTATTAACCTCTAAGCCACAGGCTCTTCTCATTTTTGTCAGCTGTGTCAGGGAGGGAGGACACCCAGGGAGGAGATATATATTAAGTTTTTTTTTCTTTTTATGAAGCACCTGGTCGACCCAAATGTGGGAAGGAAGAGCCTGTGGCCTAGAGGTTAATACAGCTGCCTAACATGCAAGCAGCCCAGGTCCGAATCTCAGAAGGGTATGGCTAGCTGATGAGAGCTAAATAGCTCGAAATAGCTATACTAGTCTCCCTTTAACTCTTTGTTGGCAATCCAAATTTAACATAGATATGATATGTTGTAGTAGCGACTGCTGCCTGGGATAGCTTATATATATATATATATATATATATATAAGGCCGGGTCTTATTTTGGGGGAAACACGGTAGATATCCTCCTATTCTCTTTCCTTTCATTTCCCCAACATTATGGACTTCTCAAGGGAGCTGGGACTTTGCATAATCTGTGTAAAATGAGACAACATAGCAGGAGTTAGACGGGATATACAAATAGATTAGCACAATGCAATTCTCTGAATGTTTATTCATGAGCCCAACTTCTTTACTCTTTCAGAATTAATTAGAACACCGGAGAACCATTCAGGAACAAGAGACCCAAATTTAAATCTTACTTGGACTTGTATTGAGAAGGCAGGAGTCCTTTCTTTCCAATGATTTCTCCTTGGCCTTCAGAGCTGGCATGTCTGTTGGGTGTACATTGGGAATTTTGCTATTATAGTAATGTAGCTCCAAAGTCTCCTTTATCTATATCTTCCATCTCACTGGTTGACACCATTAGAAGGTCAAGATCTCATCTCCTGCAAGTGGGTAGATCTGTAGAATCTGTGCGTGGATTTAATTTCTCTTGAGGGTAGATGAAAAAAAAAAAAAGGTGACCTACCCCATTTGAAAGGCTTTTTTCAAAAACCAGACCACGTCAACCTAAATATTAAATGCTTATTTATCCATTCTGACATTTATCTAGGAGCGGTGTTATGCTCCCGTATCCATTTCTGCTTATAGTTTGATTGCTCTATTTTCCAGTGTCACTACATATTTATATATTTGGTTTTTCAAGTTCTTTATGCAGTCCACTGATTAGCAACGCTTTGGGGCAACATTATCCTGAGTGTGCAGAGGCTCTGCTCTATGTTTACTTACTGTGCATGGCGGTGCTTTTCGTATTTTATATCGGCATTTGTGTTTTTATGGTTTGACTTCTGAGTGATGTTCCATAGCCTGCCCTTAGCTTGGGGAAAGGCAAAAAGACAGAATTGCGTCAAAACAACCAGTGGTAATTTGGCTGGTTTCATGCATCTTATTTGTAAAAGCTTTACACTGAGCAAGTGGCACCATAGCCTACAAACCATTTGTTGCAAAGTCTGGAGAGTATCAGAGTCTCTTTGGAGAATAGTGTGAGTAAGAATGGCTGCCCCAGAAAGAACGTTTGTAATTACCCCTAACTCATTTTTTTCTACCGACCCAAAGCTCTTCTCTGTTTTTTTTTTCCTTTTTATACATCCCTTTTCCTTATGCTTATTCACTTTTGTTCCTCTTTCCCTCTTCTCTTCCTTTCCCAGGTTAGCAACTCCTTTTTCCAACTCTTCTTCTTTCTCTTCCTCCTGTTTATGCTCTGCAAGGAGAGACTGTAGGTCTCTTGTGTTCAAATCAAAAGGCTTGCTCCATGCATATGCTGATCAATTAATTTCAAGTGTCTTGTTTTACAGGCAGTCAATTTTAATTAGTATTTTGTCCAGTCTTTGGCCTGGCGTCTTCTCCTCTGGATGTGCTCCAGTTTGAAAATGTCTTTCCTAAAATGCAGTGTGCAGAATTGGATGTGGGATTGAGGAAAACAATAACTGATCTTGATATTGTGTTTGAGTTGATGCAGCTTTGAGTTCTATTTCACTGTTTTCATGGCTACATCAAGCAGATGATTCACATTTTCTTTGTGATCCACCAAGACTTTCTGACCCATTTCACATGTACTTCTGCTCAGAATAGTCTTCCCCCATCCCAATCCTATACTGATGTGCTTCTAACATTTTGTACCCAAATGTGGGACTTTGCATATGACTTTGTTGAGATAAATTGTTCTGGTTTCTGTCCTTCATTCCTGCATCCTGATGGTATCCTCCAAGGTGGACATCCCCACCTCCATTTGTGCTGTTAATTATGTCTTATAATCTTATAAGATCTTAAAAGATTATATCTTATATCCTCAAAGTAGTCATTTAGGTTGAACAATACAAGCTCTAGGGCAGGGGTCTTCAAATTGGTCCTTTTATGACTTGTGGACTTCAACTTCCAGCGTGCCTGGCTGAGGAATTCTGGGAATTGAAGCTCACAAGTCATAAAAGGGCCAAGTTTGAAGACCCCTGTCTTAAATCTAACAAACCAAATGGAGGCTGGCTGAGGAATTCTGGGAGTTGAAGTCCACAAGTCATAAAAGGGCCAAGTTTGAAGACCCCTGCTCTAGGGTAACAGTTGGGAATACCAGTCACTGCTTCCTTCCAGTTTAATCTGGAGACATTGATGTAGAGTTGGGAGGTACAGTTGCTCAATCAGTTCTGTGGGAATTTTATAATCCAGCTCACATACAGAATAAAAGGTTGAAAGGAATCTTGGAGGTCATCTAGCCCAACCCATTGCCCAACCCTTTACCATTCCAGACAAATGGTTGCCCAGACTCTTGTTAAAAACTTCCAGTGATGGAACACCCATAATTTCTGAAGGCAAGCTTTTCTACTAATGACAAGAAGGATGAGGGGTGACATGACAGCAGTGTTCCAATATCTCAGGAGTTGCCACAAAGAAGAGGGAGTCAACCTATTCTCCAAAGCACCTGAAGGCAGGACAGGAAGCAATGGATGGAAACTAACCAAGGAGAGAAGCAACCTAGAACCAAGGAGAAATTTCCTGACAGTTAGAACAATTAACCAGTGGAACAACCTGCCTCCAGAAGTTGTAGGTACTCCAACCCTGGAGGTTTTTAAGAAGAGATTGGACAACCATTTCTCTGAAATGATATAGGGTCTCCTGCTTGAGCAGGGGGTTGAATAGAAGACCTCCAAGGCCCCTTCCAACTCTTCTGTTCTGTTCTGTTCTGTTCTGTTCCTCTCTGCTCTACTCTGTTCCATTCCATTCCATTCCATTCAGTGGTGGGATTCAAATATGTGAACAACTGGTTCTCTGTGTGGATGCCGCTTCCGGAAGTCCATTCTGGGCCTGGGCAACAAAAAATTAGCTACCGGTTCTGCCGAAGTGGTGCGAACTGGCTGAATCCCACCACTGATTCCATTCCATTCCTTGCCATTCCATTCCATTCCATTCCATTCATTCTGAATTCCATTCCATTCCATTCCATCCATCCCATCCCATTCTATTGATTAATTGTTCCCACTTTCAGGAAATTTCTCCTTAGTTCTCGGTTTGATCTCTCTTTGATATATTTCCATCTGTTCCTTCTGGTCTTTCCCTCAGGCATTTTGGAGTATATTAATATTTTGATTGTATATTATAGGATACCATAAGGAGATCAGCCATAATCATAATAATGTGTTTTGTAATCGTTCAGACAAGTTGAAAAGCCTTCCAGGCAAATATCATACAGAACATTTTTTAAAACCGGATTTTTATTTGTAGTTCACTAAGAAGTTCTGACACAGTTTGGTCTTTCTCTGATTTTTCTTCTTCCAAACTCAGAGAAGATCCCTAACAGCATTTTCCATCTTGTTGCACACAATAACAAGGGAAATTTGAATATCAGATAAGATCTCAATGTCAGCTTTCCATTTTCTCTATAGTATTTGATGTATCTTGATTGGATATGCTTCCCTTATAGATTTCTGAAATAAATTGATTAACGCACCTTCTGTGCTGAATAAGGTTCCCCAAGTGCAGTATTTCCAGAAGCTGCAACTTGATAAGATTTTGTAATTGAAGAAAAAAAAAAAAAGAACAGAACTACCACCGGCTTTCCTACACAGGGTTTGGCATAATAATATTTCAGCTTACGAACGCAATTCTAGCTTCATTTTATCCACTTGGCTCCAGAGACATGATTTAAAAAACAAGTTGCTTTATTCTCTACAAACAAGCAAAAGTTGTGAACTGTTGTGTAGTCTATAAATGCTTCCTTTCCTGTTTTTTTTTTACTTTGGTGGGAGATGATTTCCCCTATATCTTGCAAGTTCATTATGCGTGAAATTTATATTTTTCATGGAAAATAATTTTAAGAGATCAAGATTGAGGCTTTATAGCTTTGCAAAACAGCCTGCATTGTCAAGAGTAAACAGTACCTCTTTTAAAGAAAATTAGCCAGTAAAAGGAGTTACCTCAATAAGAAAGTTCCTATGCTTCTCATATGATTTGATTTCTGAAATGTGTCATTTTCCCTGTGTTATTTCTCAATCTTCTTCCTTCCCAAATGTCCAGTTGGTGACTAATGCTCCTGAATAAAAGTTGGCGCAAAGCTTTCTTCCTTTTTATTTCTGCTTTTCCCTTTCCCAAATAAGTTCATTGGCACCTTACTTTAAATAAAGTCTAAAGATGGTAGCTGGTCTCCAAGAAAGAAAAGAGCTTTCCGGATCACTGGTGTTGCCATAGTGAGAAATGAACCTGTGCTATTGCAAAATTAATACCTACCGGTACAGACAAATCTTTTTAGAGAATCTCTGTGAGCATTTAATGGAAGAAAAGCAAATTATATAGAAGAAGGCATTCTTTTTTTTTTCCTGGCCCCAAGCCAGAGAGCTCCTTAAAGTTAATCAGCAGTATTTTGTACTTCATCCAGAAGCTGTAATGTAGACTCAAAAAGCTACTTTAAGGTAATGATTAAAGATTAAATGGGTATTTAGGGTACATTTAAGGTAATGATTAAAGGCACCAGGGAAGAAGCAGGACATCCTGAGTTCTAGTAGACATACGTTGGGCCAATCTTTGTATTCCAATAATGTCATTTATCCCAATGTATTGCAGTAACACTGACTGATTTTTATTTATCTTCCTGCACGAAGATTTATACTTTTTTCCCCTATGTGTTCCCCATAATCAGTTTATATTCATAAACACATTTTGGACCAAGGGCTTGTTCTGTTTCCCCCCCCCACTTTTTTTTTGAAGTTAATCTTTATTGAAATTTATCATAATACTAAATGCAAATGAAACTAAAGAGAGCAGGGAAATTGGGGGGAAGAAGTGGGAAGACAAGCAAGGGATAGAGGAGGGGAAAAAAAAAGCAGCGACTGCCATTTTTTTGGGGGGGTAAAGTACAAAATAAGGTTACAACTTCAGCTTTTTTACTTTTGCATATTGATTAAATACTAGTCACTTTTATAAAAGCGAACTAATCTAATCAACAAAGCCCCGAGCCAAAATCTCATTTTTCTCTCTCTCTTTTTCAAGCACAAAGTCTTGAAATGGTTTTCAAGTAGAACCAAAACTAGATATATTCTTTTCTTTAATTAAAACAGTGAATTTCGCTCTCTGTTGCCTGCGCCACCACTTTTCCCATCCATTCTTCCATTGTAGGAATTGACGCCTCTTTCCCATTTTTGCACATATAAAATTTTTACCACCGTCAGCACTGTTTCTTCCTTTAAGGGGAATCTCCAGGGAATCTTTCAACTGGATGTGGCACTCTCAGGCTGACAAGGTGGGAAATTGGCATTATGTAGGATTTCCTCTGGATTGAAACATTTTTTTTAAAAGAAAATAAGTAACTTTGAGCTAGTTTTCCCATCTCTCTCTCTCTTTCTGCCCTTTGAAAGTGAGAACAAATTACTTCTGAAAATCTGGCCAAGAAAACTTCCAGGACTTGGATGTGCAGTCACTTTGTTGTTGTTGTTAGTTGCGAAGTCGTGTCCGACCCATCGCGACCCCATGGACAACGTTCCTCCAGGCCTTCCTGTCCTCTACCATCTTCTGGAGTCCATTTAAGCTCACGCCTACTGTTTCAGTGACTCCATCCAGCCACCTCATTCTCTGTCATACTAAGAGTCAACAATTAAAAACCAACAAGCTAACTTAGGCAACTTTAGTTGCTGAAGTGTGTTTCTTAAGACAAGTCCATCCTCCTCCTCCTCCTCCTCCTCCTCCTCCTCCTCCTCCTCCTCCTCCTCCTCCTGCTTTGGGTGTCAAGAGAGCACAAAGTTCTGATTCTTGCTCTCCTGACAGCCTCAACCATTATTACTTGATGCTGTTGTATTGTGTCTTTGATGTCTCTCCATCTTCTTCTGAGTCTGCCTTGTCTTCTTTGACCTCCTCTTCTTTTTGTATATGTCTTGTACGGTATGGAATCCAAAGACAAGCTCTTTAGCTGAGCAAACCACTTTATTTTCTGTTTTTGTATGAAGTATGTTTGTGTGAAGTTTAGGATTGGTTGGTTCTATGCTGATTCTTTCTCTGATGATCTCATTTCTCAGATCATTTGCTAGTCACTCCAGCAAAACACAAAGAAGCATCACATTCAAAGCATATCCATCCCCACCCTATGTTACCAGTGCCAAACATGGACACTTACAATAAAACATAAACGAAAGTTTAGTCACCACAGAAATGAGATGTTTTGAGATCCATCCTTTACATTAATATATAGTCATGCTGAAAGTTAGAAGAATTTGAAAGCCTGGTCTTTATAGGACTATACAAAGCAGATCCACGTCCTACCCTGATAAAATCCAAGGGCAATTAATATTTATCTTCCGTGGAGATGAAGCCCTATTTCTTTTGGTATTTGTAGAAAGCTGACATGTCTAGGAAAAGGCCACTGTTCAGTGTTACTGAGATTGCAAAACCCAAGATGAATATCTCCAGTCATTAATTTAATTAATTGAAATAACAATCTGCCAAGTAATTATGGATAATTAATACAAAGTGCAGACTGGTAGATTTATTCTTCCGAGGAAGGAACAATGTAGCAAACAATTTTAGATTGTGGTTATTATTTCTGTTCATGACTTCAAATCAGCTAAGATGAAGCAACACATAGGGCTCATGAAAGAGGGGGGAAAAACTCAACATCCAGAGTTTCACAATACTTTCATGAGGAACAATTAAATTCTACAAAGTAAGCATGCAAGATTTAAGGTGTTCAGATTAATGTTCTTTTTATACAGCAGATGGCAGTCTTTTCACTCTCTTGATAGTAAGAGGGCAAAAATAGTAGAGTGGGATTATGTTTTCAATGATATGTTTTCTTGGCTTCCAGGAGAGCTTTTAAAAGATGGCCATTGTGCTGTCTGTTTTCCTCACTGCTGAAATCTTGTTACGGGAAATATACTTCCTTTCGTAAAGCGTTTAGCTGTTGCATTTTTACCAAAGAGCTAACTGCTCACTAACATAAAACATAGATTAATAGAGTTGGAAGGGACCTTAGAGGTCTTCTAGTCCAACCCCCTGCTCGAGCAGGAGATCCTATACCATTTCAGATAAATGATTGTCCAGTCTCTTTTTGAAAATCTCCAGTAATGGGGCACCCACATCTTCTGAAGGCAAGCTATTTCATTGGTTGATTGTTCTCATCGTTAGGAAATGTCTCCTTAGTTCTAGGTTGCTTCTCTCCTTGAATAGTTTCCACCCGTTGTTTTTTGTCTTGCTTTCTGGTGCTTTGGAAAACGGTTTGACCCCCTTCGTCTTTGTAGGAGTCCCTCAGATATTGGAACACTGCTATCATGTCTTCCCTACTCCTTCTTTTCATTAGATTATTCATTAGATAGCATTAATTATTCATTGTCTAATTATCATCTAATTATCATCTAATTAATTAATATCTAATTATTCATTAGATAGCAGTCTTCCAATATCTCAGGGGCTGCCACAAAGAAGAGGGAGTCAAGCTATTCTCCAAAGCACCTGAAGGCAGGACAAGAAGCAACGGATGGAAACTAATCAAGGAGAGAAGCAACCTAGAACTAAGGAGAAATTTCCTGACAGTGAGAACAACTAATCAGTGGTGAATGCTCCAACACTGGAGATTTTTAAGAAGAGACTGGACAACCATTTGTCTGAAATGGTATAGGTTCTTCTTCTTATTCTATTCTATTCTATTCTATTCTATTCTATTCTATTCTATTCTATTCTATTCTATTCTATTCTATTCTATTCTATTCTATTCTATTCTATTCTATTCTATTCTATTCTATTCTATTCTATCATGCCACAATCTCTACATTGAGAAGTTTTTATTAAGCTTTCATCCTCTTGTCTGAGATGGTATAGTTCTCCTGCTTGAGCAGGGGGCTAGACTAGAAGACCTCCAAGGTCCCTTCCAGCTCTATTCTATTCTATTCTATTCTATTCTATTCTATTCTATTCTATTCTATTCTATTCTATTCTATTCTATTCTATTCTATTCTATTCTATTCTATTCTATTCTATTCTATTCTCATGCCACAATCTCTACACTGAGAAGTCTTTATGAAGCTTTCATCCTCTTTCACTTTGTCAGGTTCGATTAGACATACACAGTTCCTGTAACTGTTCTTTATATGTTTTAGCCTCCAGCCCCCTAATCATGTTTGTTGCTCTTCTCTGCACACTTTCCAGAGTCTCAACATCTTTTTTATATTGTGGTGACCAGAACTGGATGCAGTATTCCAAGTGTGGTCTTACTAAGGCTTTGTAAAGCGGTACTAGAACTTCACTGCAGTTGTCTTGACCATAGAGGATGATTTTGCCCTAGCCGTTGGCTCTCATGGAATTGATAGCTTAAAAACACAAATACGACACCAAAAATAGGCCTTATCATTTGAATTCCGACCTCTAGTAATCTCAAAGGATGCTGACTCTTCCAATCACCAAACTTCATATTGATTGTGCAGTATCAGGATGGAAAATTAATTACTCTGAATCTGAAGTAGTGAATGTCACCACCCCAGTGGATGGCTGAGCAATATTAGCGTTACAACGGCAAAGATTCAGCTCTTGCAAAAGATGGCTGGATTAGTTAAAAAAAATGTTTTTGGCCCCTTGCCGAAATGTTAATTTATTATAGTGCTCGGTACAGAACCAAGTTAAGACAACGATTGTTCCAAATCAGACTAGCCTTTTAGATTGTGAAAAATAAGGAATGCACCATCAAATGCTGCTCATTTAATGTTGTTAATGTTACATATTACTAAGAGGCATATATGAAAATCAAGGAATTTTTTTTTCTTGAAGAAAAAGGACTAGTACTTACTGGACCCAACGGTTAAAGCAAATTTCTTTGTAAACTTAAAAAATAATCTTAACTTTTATTCTGGAATTGTATTTCTCCTATAAACTTTTGAGAAAAAAAAAAGGCTAAAATCATGACATATTAATTCTGAAGCTGAGGCCAGGCAATGCCTCTGAGTAAGGTCACAATCATGTAAGTTTAAAGTAATAATAATAAAGTTGGAAGGGACCTTGGAGGTCATCTAGTCCAATCCCCTGTTCAGGCAGGAAACCCTATACCATTTCAGACAAATGGCTGTCCAGTCTCTTCTTAAAAACTTCCAGTGTTGGAGCATTCACCGCTTCTGGAGGCAGGTTGTTCCACTGGTTAATTGTTCTAACTGTCAGGAAGTTTCTCCTTAGTTCTAGGTTGCTTCTCTCCTTGATTAGTTTCCATCCGTTGCTTCTTGTCCTGCCTTCAGGCGCTTTGGAAAATAGCTTGACTCCCTCTTCTTTGGGGCACCCCCTGAGATACTGAAACACTGCTATCATGTCACTCCTCGTCCTTCTCTTCATTAAACTAGACCTACCCAATTCCAGCAACCGTTCCTTATATGTTTTAGCCTCCAGTCCTCTAATCATCTTTGTTGCTCTCCTCTGTACTCTTTCTAGAGTCTCAGCATCTTTTTTACATCGTGGTGACCAAAACTGGATGTGGTATTCCAAGTGTGGACTTACCAAGGCATTGTAAAGTGGTATTAATACTTCATGTGATCTTGATTCTATCCCTCTGTTAATGCAGCCTAGCACTGTGTTGGCTTTTTTTTTTAAAAGACTTATGCTTAAACTTCAGGATCACTCAAGATGTAGAGGCATCTCATTCAGTCTGCTATTCTTTTCCCAAATATTCCCAAATATTTCCTTCACTTACACAACAGTTTAAAGAGCACAGCTGAAACCCAATGCAGGAAAATTCCAAAGCTCCAGTTCACCACATTGCGTTGGGCATTAAGCTACAAATGTGGGAGTTATGTACATTTTACTCCATGGTATTGATTAGGCACCATATATCCAGATGGTGGAGTTACTGATAGGATTCATTTAGTTAAAATTGAGCTTCCGTCCTCGATTCAGTTCCACAAGTCAAATCACTCCAAGGTGTTGTGTGAAGAGAATCAAACTGATTCATGAATAATGATCCAGTTTGCAAAAAAAATGTTGCGTTTGCGTGCACCCTCCACCCCCTCCAGCCAATGTGCATCAAATCGATTCAAAAGGCCTTAATTCAATTTGACAGCTTGAATTATTTTAGTCTTTCAGTGTGATTCGATTTGAAGAGGCGGTCCGTGATACTGACTTTGAATCACAACTTTGTCTGTTCACATTGCCCCAAAATTAGGGACTGGAGAAGGTTTTTGTGACCTTTCAGCTGTTGCTGCAAAATCTCAACAGCCTCAGGTTGGGATTTTGGCAAACTGTGAAAGAATTATAATCCTGCATTATCTCGAGAGATAAAGTTGCTGATTTTACATTTCATCTTCAGGAGAAGAGTCATCCTAAACAGACGGATTCCACTACATCAATCAAAGTTATTGTGCCTTTATTGTATTTGGTTTTTTTTTTTTAATGAACTAGCATAGGAAAAAATGCACTTTTAAATCAAAGGATTTTAGATTCCTCTATCAACATTATGTGCCGACGGAATTAAAACTATATGTAAATGGGACTTGATGGGAGGTGACGCTTCATTACATACAGCTAAATTCCAAGGCTGAGGATTCAAAGAATATGCAATGAGCTCATTTACTTGTTTATAGTCTCAGACCAATAAAATCACAAATATGGAATTTAAATGGGCATGGAAATCTGGGCCAGAAAAAAATTATAATAAAAAAGAGAGTCAGATTGGTCTAGTGATGAAAGACCCAAGCTAGAAACCAGGAGTTGGTGAGTTCTAGTCCTGCCTTAATCATGAGGGCCAACGGTGTGTTAGGAGATGGTGAGTTCTACTCCTACCTTAGACATGAAAACCAGCTCGGTGACAACAACAATAACAATAATAATAATAATAATAATAAAGTTGGAAGGGATCTTGGAGGTCATATAGTCCAACCCCCTGCTCAGGCAGGAAACGCTATACCATTTCAGACAAATGACTGTCCAGTCTCTTCTTAAAAACTTCCAGTGTTGGAGCATTCACCGCTTCTGGAGGCAGGTTGTTCCACTGGTTAATTGTTCTAACTGTCGGGAAGTTTCTCCTTAGTTCTAGGTTGCTTCTCTCCTTGATTAGTTTCCATCCATTGCTTCTTGTCCTGCCTTCAGGTGCTTTGGAGAATAGCTCGACTCCCTCTTCTTTGGGGCAGACCCTGAGATATTGGAACACCGCTATCATATCCCCCCTTGTCCTCCTCTTCATTAAACTAGACACACCCAATTCCAGCAACCGTTCCTTGTATGTTTTAGCTTCCAGTCCCCTGATCATCTTTGTTGCTCTTCTCTGTACTCTTTCTAGAGTCTCAACAACTTTTTTTTACATCATGGTGACCAAAACTGGATGTAGTATTCCAACCTTGGATCACTTACTCACTCTCAGCTCAACCTACCTTACAAGGTTGTTGTTATTGTGAGAAAAATAGGAGGTGGAAGAAGTATTAGGCATGTTCACCACCTTGAGTTAACTATAAAAATAATAAAGGCAGGAATAAATAAGAGACTGGCAAGTGACTTTCTCTAGCAACTTGTTATATTTGAGATTTTAGCTTGGGTTTTCTTGAACTGGACACCCATCTCAATGCTACAAGGCTATCTTTTTCCATACAGGTAAGGTGGTTTCTGAGCAGTAGGTGCATCTGGAAGAGTTAGGGACTGAAAAAGGAACACTTCACTTTTTCAACATAGAAGATAATATACATTTCCACACATGCGCTGACCACCAGCCAACTCACATGACCTCCCCCAGGGGGACCTCACCACTAGGTGACCCTCACATGGCATGACCAGTTGATCACTTGACTAAATCACTTGACACAAGACCAATAAAAGCAGAAGACAACTGAAACAAGACACTTCAACCCAAGTTCCACTGAAGATGTTACCTAGCCTGGTGAGGAAGCATTCGGAAACTAAACAACAAGCTCGGAGAACAAACCACAAACAACATCTACCACCCAAGCGACAACTATTTTCCACCATTTCAAAGACATGGCATCCTGGTCGCTTGGCCAAGGTAACGCAAGTTTTTGGAATCCAACCCAATGCACAGTATAGAAAAAATAATCCATATATTCTTGACTTCTCTAATTTGCACGTATCCATTTTTTTTCTCTTCCTTGCTTTTATTCATTATTGTTACAATACTGGGTTGTATAAACAGAGGCATAGAATCAAGATCACATGAAGTATTAGTACCACTTTATAAAGCCCTAGTAAGACCACACCTCGAATATTGCAGCCAATTTTGGTCACCATATCACAAAAAGGATGTTGAGAGTTTGGGAAAAAATCAGAGAAGAGCAACTGAGATGATTCAAGGCCTGGATACTAAAACATACAAAGAATGGCTACGGGACTTGGGTTTGGTTAGTCTAAAGAAAAGAAGAAACAGGGGAGACATGATAGCAGTATTCCAGTACTTGAGGGGCTGCCACAAAGAAGAGGGGGTCAGGTTGTTCACCAGAGCACCAGAGGGAAGGACGAGAAACAATGGTTGGAAGCTGATCCAAGAGAGAAACAACCTGGAATTAAGGAGAAACTTCCTGACAGTGAGGACAATCAACCAGTGGAACAGCTTGCCTCCAGAAATCGTGGGCGCTCCATCTCTGGAAGTTTTTAAGAAGAGACTGGACAATCACCTGTCTGAGATGGTATAGGTCCTCCTGCTTGAGCAGGGGGCTGGACTAGAAGACCTCCAAGGTCCCTTCCAGCTGTATTCTATTCTAATTCTAGTTATAAGTCACTGATATGGGGGGGAGAATAAATAAAGGGACAGTAATTCCTACAAGGCTACAGATGCAGGCAACTCTCGAAGTGTTGTGCTTTTTTTAATAAACTTACTATATTTTAATTTAACCATAAAGATGGATCTCTCCACCTGCTTATGCTTACATACCACACGGGCACTTAACGGTAATAACCACAGAAGGTCTATGCAGTAATGAAACAGACAGATAAGCTGATTAGGGTAATTATATCATGCAGACGATTTATGATATTAAATCCTTCTGCAATCTGCCCTAGGTGTGAAGGATGCCCTTGTTTTCATCTTCTGCTGTTGTATTCCTCAACGGAGCCACGGCGATGCTCCTGTACACCTCTCTGATGACAATAACATCAGGAATAGGAGAGATCTGACTTTGACCTTAAGGCTGTGTAGCCGTCTGGAATATGCTACTCAGCTGTTGACAGATGTTTCCGCAGTCAGCTCTCTTTTGTTGTCTTTCTTGTCTGTCTGGAATACTTTTTTTAAATTTCTCTCTCTCTCTCTCTCTCTCTCTCTCTCTCTCTCTCTCTCTCTCTCTCTCTCTCTCTCTCTCTCCCTCTCTCTCTCTCTCTCTCTCTCTCTCTCTAAAAAAAATGTCATTACTCCGTTCCATTCATGCATTCAAGGCATCTCGGAACCACAACTAACAAACGATGGGAATAATGAAATTCAGCATAGGAAGTTCTCGACGTTGAAGATGGAAAGAGAGATGAAAAGATCATTTAAAAACCATCTGCTGTGGAGCAGAAATCATTTGAACATTCCTTGCAGATTGCTCTGCAAAGACCCACCGATGTCACAGTACAGATACTCCCTAAATTTCACGGCGTCCGAATTTTGTAGTTGATAGACATGAAAGCTGGCGAGGGGAGAACTGGGCAAGGCTTATTTCTGCCTTTTCTTTATAGTCTTATCAGCATCTGTTGCACTGCCGCCGGGCCATGGACATATTTTAAGCGTCTGCAATGGCAGGATCTAAGCCAGTGGTGGCGAACCTATGGCACGGGTGCCAGAGGCGGGGCACAGAGCCCTCTCTGTGGGCACACGTGCTGTCGCCCCAGTCCTAGGCCTTCAGCTGGGTTTTATAAAACCTTTTCGCTTTAGGCCTCCGCTGCCGTGTGCAAAAAAAAAAAAAAAGGTTCAATCAGTCAATTTCAACTTCTTGCGGAAAAAAAAAAGATCTTGCAAAGTTGGAATTGATTGATTGAACTTTTTAGTCCCACCCTGTCTGCCGTTACCACTGCAGCCACGCCCAGCCAATGGGCCACGCCCAGCCAATGGGCCACACCCACCCGGCACTCGACGATGCATAAGTGGGTTTTGGATTGCAGTTTGGGCACTCAGTCTCTAAAAGGTTCGCCATCACTGTTCTAGGCAGTTCCTGGTTTGAGCTGAGCCAATCCACTTTTCAACGTCTGAGCCAAGTAATGAAAGCATTACAAATCCATGAAAGTCTGTTTCCTTATTCATCTTTTAGATTAGAAACGACAAGCAATTGCCACGTACCCTCACCTTGCTGTTTTACATCCCTGGCTGCATTAAGGGGTATATTTCCACCTAAATAGCTTCATTTGTCTGAAAATTGAAGGCATTGTACTAGAACGTGTTCGCTTAATTGAAAAAAAAACACACCACCCACACTATTTTCTTACTTGTAGGCGCATTCACCCGGCCACACCTTTTAATTTAAACGCAAGTCAATTTAATTTGGTTAGAAGGGTAATACCGCAGCTATATTAAAAAGACCCTCTTGTCGTCTTTGAGAGGTTTCCATTTCATGATAAATTCAATCCCGCATTACCTTATGTTCTGTTCGCAACACAGACATGAAGACGAGGCAGTTTGATGCAAAAGATGTTCTTTATTGTGCATGTGCACTGAACAGAAGCATGTAGATAGATTGAACAGAACTACACAGAATCAAGCACTAACAACAACAACCTGGCCACACTGGCCACTCCTTCTTATATTCCCTAGCAAGGGAATGCTCAGCCAATCGATGCAGGCTATTCTCCCGCCTCGCGCATGCGCACGAGGCTGGAGACAGCCTGTCTGGGTCCCGGGCAGACAGATGGTCTGCCCGGGTCTCTGCAACCGGTCCCGGGCAAACACGTGGTCTGCCCGGGTCTCTGCAACCCGTTTCCAGTCTTCCTGGGCCTTGCTGAATGACTCAGCAAGGCGCAGCCTCTCTGCAACTTTCTGAGCCTTGCTGAATGACTTCAGCAAGGCCCAGTACATAACACCTTAGTTTGCAGATTTTATTTTACAAATTCTGGGCAAAAGTAATGCCTTGTTCCTTAAAGTTTGAAAACCCTTGGTTCTTTGTGTATTGAATGAAGTAGGAAAAAGAAAAAAATCTGAATTGTTTGCCTTTAATTTTGGGTTCCAATTTTTGAAGACCTTGTGAGCAGTGATGGGATTCAGCCGGTTCGCACCACTTCGGCAGAACCGGTAGCTAATTTTTTGTTGCCCAGGCCCAGAATGGACTTCCGGAAGTGGCATCCACACAGAGAACCGGTTGTTCACATATTTGAATCCCACCACCGCTTGTGAGCCATATCCCAGATTTTCGGCATCTAGGGCTATGTATTGTTGTATTTATCTAAGGACAAAGATTTGGGTCAAAAATATGATTTTTATTTATCAAACATAATAATCAGAATATCCCAAGATATTCTGGACTTTAAATTCCACTGAAGAATAAATAAAAATAAAACAAAAGAAAGAAAGAAAGAAAGAACGAGAGAGAGAGAGAGAGAAAGAAAGAAAGAGAAAGGAAAGAAAGAAAGAGAAAGAAAGAAAGAAAGAAAGAAAAAGAAAGAAAGAAAAAAGGAAAGAATTTCATTTCCCAGTAAAAAAATTTATGGGTGAAATGTACAGCTATTAAGTTGCAATAATAATTTAAAAAATCCTACACAGAAGATGATCAGAAACTTTTCCCACCTGAAATGGATAAGGCCAATCTATGGGGAAAAAAAATTGTAAGTGGAGATAATAAATATATATATATACTATTTATTTGATTTATATGTCGCTCAGATCACTATCAGGTAACTAGATATATAAAACAGCTTCCACTTGAGAAGAAGTTTTTTTAAAAAAGAGATACTATTGAATATTACAGTTTCCTAAATGCGCGGCAAGCATAATTTTATAAATGTCAGAAATAACCAACATGTTAATTTATGTATAAGGTAAACATGTATTCTTAATAGTTGGTATTTGAATGGGGAATTTTCTGCCGTCGTTACAGATCTCTGACGTCAGATGCTCTGTCTGATTTTATTTGGAGAAAAATCTTTGGAGGAAAGCTTACGAAGAGTGCTAGAACTGAATGCATAACTAATAGATGGTTTCCTCGGCTGCATGCAAAGTCTACCCCTGGAAATGCAGTTTTGGAGTTCTCTGTAGCTCCAATCCTCAAGGACTTGTTCCAGAATATTCTCCACCACAACGCTGTAGATTTTGAGGAACTCTCAAGGGATTTGCAAGAGAGAGAATAATATCTCCGCTCTTCTTTTTCACTGATCAAAGTTCCTTCCGTGGAAAATGAACGCACAATTCTTGAGAACCACTACCACAATTCCAGTTTTGTTACCTTCAGACACTCATGACTTTACTGATTTATTCCACTAATATCCTGCTGCATTCTGGTGACTCTCAGCTGCCCGCGATACACCATTTGTGTTTAATTAGTTTTTTTTTAAAAAAATATTTTTTTTATATTTGAAATAGCATTTGAATAACTTAATTGCGAAGGAAAACAAAACAAGCAGGGAATGGTCCCCTGCTTCGATCCCCAATTTGCCAGAAGGACACAGCTGGTGAAAACGCCAGCAGAACTTCTGAAAGCACTGCAAACTTTTTTCGTGGTCTGGGTTCCAGAAACAAAGAGGCTAGCTAATGAGGTTATTTGTCTGTGAGTGTAATATGCATAAACTTGATCTTGCTGGTCAAAACTTCATGGCTTCATTTTTCTGGCTGTAATAAAGGAGAATACTTGTAGCTCGGGGTTGACATGAGGGGTCCTTGGTGCTCACTGAGCTTGCTTGTTTTCTTGCAGACGTTTCATTACCCTAACTAGGTAACATCATCAGTGCTAGAAGGGAGCGGGTGTGCAGAAAGGAGGAGGAGGAGAAGGAGGAGGACTGTGGCATCCTTGGTGCTCACTGAGCTTGCTTGTTTTCTTGCAGACGTTTCATTATCTTAACTAGGTAACATCATCAGTGCTAGAAGGAAGGGGGTGTGCAGAGAGGAGGAGGAGGAGGAGGAGGGCTGTGGCATCCTTGGTGCTCTCTGAGCTTGCTTGTTTTCTTGCAGACATTTCATTACCCAAACTAGGGAACATCATCAGTGCTAGAAGGCAGTGCAGTTTGCTGCTGGTTTATATTTTGGTATCTTGCCTGTCGGTGTTGGTGAGAGTGGTCTTAGATTGGGCTGTTTGCTGTTTACTTCTTTGGCAGTTTCTTGATTGGGGTGTTGAAAGAAAAAATCTTTATCAGGGTCCAGTCCAAGCTGGGAATAAACAAAATGGAGACTGCTTTAGAAAGAAGTTTCTTGTTTATTTAGTTGCCAGAAACTTCAGTGATAGCAGCATGTTTTTGGGGTGGCTGATCACATGGAGCTGGGAGTGATGGGTTTTTATATCTTCTTGGGCTTTTGTGTTTGGAGTTGTTCCTGTGGCATGAACTTTGACCTGAGCTTTGGAGTGTGTCCTTTCGGTATTCTGATGGTGGTGGGTTAATCCTATTATGTCCTAAAGGTCATGTGTCTTGCTTCCCTGGGGCTGTGGCTGATGCCTATGTCCTGTGTTGGCTTTTTGGATGAGGGGTTGCTGGTTCTAATTCTATCACTCTGCTATTGTTGGCTATCAGTATTGCTGCAAGGGATTTCAAGATATTTTGTCTTGAATGGGCTTCTACCTGGCAGTATTTGCTCGTGAATGGGGACTCAGTCTTTCTGAATGGGATGATCAAATCTGCATTTCTACAGAGCTGGCCTGCTCCATTTCTGTTTGGGGCTATTAAGAAAACCTAGGCCTGCTTTTTTACCTTTAAGATCCTTTGGGGAAATATAATATTCTGCCTTTTTAATGTCCCCCAAAATATTTCCTTCTCTCTCTCTCTCTCTCTCTTTCTCTCTCTCTCTCTCTCTCTCTCTCTCTCTCTCTCCCTCTCTGTGTGTGTGTGCTTACTTCCAACAGGGCAATTGTCTAAGATCACCCCACCAACATAACCACCTTGTGTTATGACTCTTTGTGTAAACCTCTAGCCTCTTCATAACACTTTCCCCCTAAACTCTGCTGAAGGTGTTACCTAGCCTGGTAATGTTCGGGAACCAACCCACAAGTTCGGACAATAAACCTTCACCCTCAAGTATTCTTGTTCCAGCACTTCTGCTCCAGTTAATTACAAACTAACATTTTGCTCAGATCAGTCGCATACTTTCAAAGTGTGTTCTGGGTCATTGTTTTTTTTTTTGTTCTCAAATCCCTTTCCCTTTTTATGACCTTGTAATCTGATGAAATATACAGTCAGGTCTATTCTATATATCTGAGTGATTATAAAGCTCAAAGTGATAAATGACTTAACATCATTATTAATAATAGATATGACCCATGGCACTGGTGCTTTAATTGCAGGATGATTATTTAGATGTTCATAAATGGTTGTCAACACATTGTAATCTATTCTGGATACTGAATTCGAGTTCTAATTTAGTCTGCCGGCAATTTGCATATAGTAGACCAACTTTGAGATGGGCCACTAATTATTAATGTGTTTACAATTAACTTCTTTATAAAGATGGGTAATTACTGTGTGGTTTCCACAGTTCAGGGATTTTGTAATCTTTAATGGAAACACAAAAGATACTGAAAGAATGACAATTGTGGGCCTGATAGACATTTTAGAATAGAATAGAATAACAGAGTTGGAAGGGATCTTTGAGGTCTTCTAGTCCAATCCCCTGCTCAAGCAGAAAACCCTATATAATTTCAGACAAATGGTTGTCCAGTCTCTTCTTAAAAACGTCCAGTGTTGGAGCATTCACAACTTTTGGAGGCAGGTTGTTCCACTGGTTAATTCTTCTAATTGTCAGGAAGTTTCTCCTTAGTTCTAGGTTGCTTCTCTCCTTGATTAGTTTCCATCTGTTGTTTCTTGTCCTGCCTTCAGGTGCTTTGGAGAATAGCTTGACTCCCTCTTCTTTGTGGCAACCCCTGAGATATTGGAACACAGCTACTCCCTCCCTCTTCCTACCAATTATATTCTCTTTCTTTCGTTTATCTGTGAGAGATCATAGAAGGCACCGTGCAGTAGATTCTGACACCATTTCTTAGAATTCAGTACATTACTTTAAGGTTTAATGTGACAGAATTGTCCACATGCATTATTAAGGCTTCTCAGTTATTGTCTTGAGACATTTGCACTTTCATTATTGTTACATGGACGATCGTAAGAAGGGAAAATTCCATGGTCCTTAGATCGCAATTTACAAATAATGTCATTGATAAATTGGATGAACAAAGCTTTATTCAATGTTCTCTCCCTGGCCCATCAATAGGCCACCTGTTAGACGTTAAGCATGACAGCTTTATGGTAGCTGTATGCAAACACATTAAACATTGAGCATTGAAACATCCACATGCCTCACTCAATAAATAACACATTATCAAGTTATGTGGATCCACAAACCTAACTCATTTATCAGAAAACTCATAAGCTCTTGTAAATTCACTCTTTTGAGTCTATAAAAAGTGTTGTTTATTCTTCAAATATAAATGTTACGAATGAACTTATGCTAATGAGGGCATTAGGTCACCAGTTTTGGTTAGATTTCCAGGACCAGAATTCTTTTTAATGGAAAAAAGAAAATATAGTTTCTGTAGTTTTTCAGTAATATCTTGCAGCTGCATGGATATTTTTTTTAACATTTTAGGGCAATTTTTGGCAATTGCCTTATTTCTCATGTACAAGATCAAAACTTAACTGAGATATGTTCCCTCAAATTGTTCAGGAGGCCTGACTCAAACTATGAATCTTATTGTTAAGATTCTAGCAAGGGATTAGCTTGTGTGTGCCATCATTGACACTCACTGTAATCTCCAGAGAAATAATCTTACATAGAAGGAAGAACAAAAATTTCTAGTACAGTAGAATAATCTACTAAAAGGAAGAACAGAGTAATTGTGAGTTAGACAGACAGACAGAATCAATAAGAATAGAATAGAATAGAATAGAATAGAATAGAATAGAATAGAATAGAATAGGATAGGATAGGATAGGATAGGATAGGATAGGATAGGATAGAATAAAGCTGGAAGGGACCTTGGAGGTCTTCTAGTCCAGCCCCCTGCTCAAGCAGGAGAACCTATACCATCTCAGACAGGTGACTGTCTAGTCTCTTCTTAAAAACCTCCAGTGATAGTGTCATGGTTCCGATAGATGAAATACCTTGAAACAACTTCAAGGCAAAATTCTTCCTCAAAGAACATTTTATTCAGGAAACAAAGTATCAGCACTACATAGTTGAACCCAAAAACTAAATTCCCTTCCCCCAGATACAAAGTGCAATTTCCACCCCCCAATAAGCTGTCATAAATCACATTCTCCAATTTAGCCTAAAATGCGGGCCTTCTCCCCAGCTCCTCAGCCCACCAAAACCTTATCAGCTCGTCCTTGGGTTCCCACAAAGCAAAGTTATTATTATGGCTAGCTGACCTCCCCCCCTTTTGTACCTGATTTCTAAATACAAGAAAAAGCATGTTAAAGGAAAAGAGAAAATGGCTGCATTTCCATCAGTTGTCCGAGCGGGAACATTCAATGTTTGCAACGTTGACAGATGGAGAACCCACGATTTCTGGAGGCAAGCTGTTCCACTGGTTAATTGTACTCACTGTTAGGAAGTTTCTCCTTAATTCCAAGTTGCTTCTCTCTCTGATTAGTTTCCAACCATTGTTGTACCATCGCTAAAATGAGTGACGCAAACTATCCTCTAATGTGGACTATAGCAATCGTTTGTCGGTGAAGCTTACACACAATGTCGCAAAATTTTGTTACCTTTAAAGAAATAAGTGGAAAATAATCAGTGGAACAACCTGCCTCCAGAAGCTGTGAATGCTGTGAATGCTCCAACACTGGAAGTCTTTAAGAAGAGATTGGGCAGCGATTTGTCAGTTTATCTTGATGATTTAACAAGGCAAATGAAAGCTACCAGAGTGCCTTGGAAATTTAAATGAAAGAGTGATAATAAACTACTGGTGAACGTCCCTGTAGAACTGGCAATACAGAAGAACATGGCCTGTGGTTGCTGTGGTACACACATCACAAATAATGACAATATAGGACTTCCTATTCTCCTTATATTTCCTTTCCAGGATAGCTGTGGGATCATGCATTAGGCATGGCATCACTCATTGCTCAGAGCAACAGAACATTTCTGCTACTGTGGTCATAATGGGACTCTTGTCTTTAGGCTAAAAGCTACATTTCAGACAGGGTATTTACAACTATAAATAAACTGATTTTATAGTGTTTTTATCTCCTCAGGGAAACTATATTTCTTTCATGTAGGCAACGCATCTCTCAGATACCGTCCTCCTGCCTTTGCTCAAAGTAGCATTTCTAAATTCCCTGAGAGAAACCGAGAGTAAAACTAGTATAAAATGGATATAAAGTTCCAGGCTATAGAATCCTTTAGTGCTCATTTGCAAAGCTCTAAGGATTTCAATCTTCTACTCCATCCCTTGGATGTAAGCTAATATCGCCTGTATCAATCTTAGGATAATTTATTAGTCTTGGTAGTCCTTGTCTCTTAAAAGGTGTAGAATATTAGATACTGGAAATGCCCGTGGCCTGAATCTCATAACAGAGGGAGGTGTTTTTGTTGCAGAAAAGATTATTATTATTATTATTATTATTATTATTATTATTATTATTATTATTATTATTATTATTATTATTATTATTATTATTATTATTATTATTATTATTATTATTATTATTATTATTATTATTATTATTATTATTATTATTATTATTATTATTATTACTATTACTATTATTATTATAATATTTCCCAAAGTGGCTTGAAGTGCTGTGTTAGTCAACAGGACCTTTGTCAAACAGGGCTTTGTGGTTTTGTTATGTTCACGTGAAAATTATGTGTGAGAAACCTTTTTTTTAAAAAAAAAATATGCTTGATGCTTTTGCATGATTTGATGAAGCATCCTCGTGTCTCCAGAATGACTGTTTGCAAGATGTATCTCTAGTCAATATCTCCTCCAAGAGATGTTTATTGGTGGCAATGCTGAATAGGAATATAGTTGTAAAACCAAATTGATTTAAAATCTTAAGGAAAAGTATGAGTCTGGAAGAAGGAGAGATCAGCATATAGACACTGCAACATGTCTTTAAATATTATTTCAGTTTAAATTCTATTAACATGAGCTCATGATGATATGGTAGAAACATTGCTGTGGTTTTCTTGAGCTATGCAGTATTTCCAAATAATCTGGAGGAGATGACCAGGCTGAGCCTGTTTGGGGGTGGGTGGGGGGGGGGGTCAAGCACATAATCAGTTTGGAATCCCTTCATGCTCACAAGAGATCTAAGTCCATTCATCCTTGAATTCTGTTGACTTTTATCTACTGGCAATTTGCCTTAACTATTAGTAGTTCAGGTTCTTGTTTAGAGGTATAAACTTGTAATCAGTTGAACTATAATGGTTCCTGATTCCTTATGCTTGACCCAATCACCCATACAAGTTCTAACTGGGCCTTACTCCTTAGCTTCTGAGTCCATAAAAGTTAGCCAGGGGTTACCACCACTTCCTTCCCTTCCCTTTTCAATAGAAAATATATATTTCTGAACTAAGTCTGAAGATGGATCTATATTCAAATTAAAGACTTATGATACCAATAAAGAAAAATATTTGTAGCTCAGGGTTGAAATGAGGAATCCTTGGCAGTCTGTCAACTTGGTTGTTTTCTTGCAGACGTTTCATTATCCAAATTAGGTAATGTCATCAGTGCTATTGTTTTGAACCGATGCTTTAGCATTGATGATGTTACTGATAGGTAATGAAACATCTGCAAGAAAACAACCAAGCTCTCAGAGAGCAGGAAGGGCCCACCTCAAAGTCATATAATCTGAACAGGTAATCGCTTACCTTACATTAAGTCATATAGGGTTGCTAATTTAGACCATTTACTTTTTGGCTTCAAGAAAACTCACGAAAAGAGATGTTATGAATTAAATCAGGCTCGCCCAAGTTCCTTTCCTTGGAAAATTAATTTTGCTGTAAAATAAGAACAAACTGGAAGTATGGTGGCTCAGCAGAAGATAAGTCGGAGAGCATTCTTCTAGCTGCTGCTTTAGAACCAGAATGAGTAAAGACACATTGACAGTCTTATAAATTATTGCTTATTTGTTGTTCTGTAGCTATATATTTTCTTTTGATCTCCCTCTTCCTCTCTCTAATCTATCTCTCTACAATCTAATTATGGGGCAGCAGTGGGAAAAGAAAAGACATTTTCCCAGCAAACTGATTCCTTTACGTAGCCCGTCCATCCTTCATTTTGTGCAGCAGGATTTTCAACCCATCTCTGAGCATCTAATCGAGGTGGAAATTTTTTTCCCCTGAAGGTGTCTGAATGTTTTGTTCATACACAAATGTCCTGATGCATTTATCCCAAGAGAAGGCAAGCATTTCAGTTTTGTAGACCCAATGAGAAATAAAACAAAACACACACACACACACACACACAAAGCCTTTTTTCCTGATTAGGTTCTTTTTTTCCTCTCACTTATTTTCAGTTACTTTCCTTCAAATTGCTAAGCTTAGCAGTAGGGAAACTGTTGCTTCCTGTAGCTGAGTATTAAAGATAAACAAAATGAGACCTTCTCTGAGAATCAGGCTAAATGCTTACAATAAGTAGTTAATTAACTAAACTGGATCCCTGTGGATTTCATCCGCTTATTAGCTCCAGGGAAATAACAGGCACATTTAAAAGTCTGTGGAATGGATAACAGGGAAGAATTTAGGTTGAATACTACTAAAAGTTGGTTGGTTCTTTGTGGCTCATGAACTTCAAAAACGTTGCAAGTCACCTGTTGAACAGCCTTAAAAGAGTAAGGGCATCACGATAGGCAAGAAGTTCATAAATCAGTAGGATCAAGGATGGCAGCCACTATTTCTCAATCAATAGTGGCTTGTCATACACCAGATGTCTCCTACATTGAGCTACAAGAACCTGGAAGGTATCAACGAGAACTTGGAAGGTGATCCACCTTCAGTTTGCTCTCATCGCTGAAAAGTTCCTGATTTGTACTTTTTCATGTATACACTTCCAAGGGGAATATAAATTGTAGGAAAGAGAATTATTGGTCTTTGAATGTATAGAGAGCATACCTTTAAACTTAAGAAAATGTAGGGGTTAAAATGGGACCCATGGAAAACATAACATCAGTGTTGACTTAGTTCAATTGTTTGTGAGGGGAGCACCTATCAGGAGCCCATGTGTGTGAACACTTGCCCTCTTCTTATCCAGAGGGGTTCCAAGGAACCAGTCTATTCCCTAGTTCTTTGATCTTTGCTGTGGTCAGTTGCTCTGCTTTCACAGACCCATCTTCATTTTGCCATAGCTTCCTTGGAAGTCCATCCAGTTTTGTTATCAAAGGACTACATTACAGATAGGGAAAAAAAAAAGCTTTGTTTTACTGAACAGCTAAAAATACATCAGCCTTGTTTGCCCATGTAACAAACAACTGCTATATCTAGAGTCGCAACATCTTTTTTACATCGTGGGGACCAAAACTGGATGCAGCATTCCAAGTGTGGCCTTACCAAGGCGTTGTAAAGTAGTATTAAAACTTCATGTGATCTTGATTCTGTCCCTCTGTTAATGCAGCCTAGCACTGTGTTGGCTTTTTTGGCAGCTGCAGCACATTGCTGGCTCCTATTTAAGTGATTGTCCACTAGGACTTAGAGATCCCTCTCACAGTTGCTACTATTGAGGGAGGTACCATCTATGCTATACCTGTGCATTTGGTTTTTCTTGCCTAAATGTAGAACCTTGCTTTTTTCACCACTGAATTTCATTTTGTTAGATAGCGCCCAATGTTCAAGTCTGTCAAGATCCTTCTGTATCTTAAGCCTGTCTTCTGGAGGGTTGGCTATTCCTGTCAGCTTGGTGTAGTCTGCAAATTTGATGAGTTCCCCATGACAACCTGCCAGTTTCCTTTGAAGTGACCAAGACTGCAGATAGAAACCACTGGAAACTATTCAGGACAGCTTGCACAAGATCACGGAAGTGACAAGCTCTTATTTATAGTGAACTCACAGATTCCAGGAAGGGTCTTTAAATCTAAGTAAGTACATAAAAAAAATCTAGGAAACTCCAAGAGGAACGATCAACTCTTATTTATAGTGAGCTCATGAAGGCAGAATCTCTTTGAATGATCTGAAAACCTTCTTCAGATTTCTCTTCACTTGGCCTAGATAGCTGCTGACGACCTAAGTTGTCACCTCACTTGAACTCTGTCTCTTGATGGTTTACCTTTTGTTCTCATCCTTTCCTTTTTTTAGCCATTCCACAATCATTCAGGTGGAGCATGGAGTCGAGGTGCGTATTTATTCTCAGATTGTGTAGCAACAGTAGAGAAGAGAATAACTAACTCTTTATCACTGAGGATCGGAGCTGTCATTTTTTTATTTTTTTATTTTGAGCCTCCTCTGAAATTTCCCCTTAGGGTCAAAATTGATTGCCGTTTCATCCCAAGCCAAATCATTGTTGTCAAATAAAATCAAATAAAACCCATAGTGCTTGGCTTTTTCACCGTGTTCAGAACATCTGTATTTGCATAGCACATTAAGCCTAAAAGTCCTGCTTCTGAGTGCATGCCCCATACTCCGATCACGTGTGGTTCTTTAATTGCAATCTAAGCCTTGATGTGTTCTGAACTGGATTGCTTCCAATTCGGATTTAGAGACCCTGGATTTTGTTTTTAACAAAGAACAGATAAATAATTTCAAAAGCAGTATTTGAAGCCATTTTGTTTTGATATCTAATATATTAATCCTCTCTCTCTTTCTCCCCCCCTCTCTTTTTCTCTCTCTCTCTCTACCTCTCTGCATATATCCTGTGTAAATAAAAATGGAGACAGAATATCAAATATCTTTGGATGGAGGAAAATGGAAGGCAGAATAAGTCCTTCTTTCCACCTTCAGTATCTAAATACCCTTCATATATTGGATTGTTCTTTAGGACCCATGAGTTCCCATTTGACAGTTCAGTATTGGAACTATAAGGCTTAACGTTTGATGACAGCAAATGTTGCTGAAAGCAGATATTCCAGCCGGATAGATACAGTAAATTGGGGTAAGTTAGTTTCTAACTTACTGCATCATAATTTGGTTCTTTTCTTGTATTGGGCGGTGAGCTCTATATAAGATCTTGGAAAATGTAAATTAGTATAAAGCAAGCTGAACATACTGGCATTTTCAAAAAGATTCTTAATAAATACTGTATCCTCAATCAAGTCAGTGGATTCAAACAATTAGTTTTTCTGGGAAGGGGCAAACATATAAATGTTTAATAATAAAATGAATAAAATAAAATTCAGTGGTAAAAAAAGTAAGGTTCTACGTTTAGGCAAGAAAAACCAAATGCACAGGTATAGTATAGGTGGTACCTTGCTGAATAGTAGCAACTGTGAGAGGGATCTTGGAGTTCTAGTTGACAATCACTTAAATAGGAGCCAGCCATGTACTGCAGCTGCCAAAAAAGCCAACACAGTGCTAGGCTGCATTAACAGAGGGACAGAATCGAAATCACGGGAAGTGTTAATACCACTTTACAACGCCTTGGTAAGACCACGCTTGGAATACAGCATCAGTTTTGGTCACCACGATGTAAAAAAGATGTTGCGACTCTAGAAAGAGTACAGAGAAGAGCAACAAAGATGATCAGGGGACTGGAGGCTAAAACATATAAAGAACAATTACTGGAATTGGGTATGTCTAGTTTAATGAAGAGAAGGACGAGGGGGGACATGATAGCAGTGTTCCAATATCTCAGGGGCTGCCACAAAGAAGAGGGAGTCAAGCTATTCTCCAAAGCGCCTGAGGGCAGCAATGGATGGAAGCTAATCAAGGAGAGAAGCAACCTAGAATTAAGGAGAAATTTCCTGACAGTTAGAACAATTAACCAGTGGAACAACCTACCTCCAGAAGCTGTGAATGCTCCAACACTGGAAGTTTTTAAGAAGAGACTGGACAGTCATTTGTCTGAAATGGTATAGGGTTTCCTGCCTGAGCAGGGGGTTGGACTAGATGACCTCCAAGGTCCCTCCCAACTTTATTATTATTATTATTATTATTATTATTATTATTATTATTATTATTATTATTATTATTATTATTATTATTATTATTATTATTATTATTATTATTATTAAATATGTTTCATTTGTCTCATTCTATTTTCTTTTAAAAAAATTGAGGAACATTTATTTCATGGGAAGTTTCTGATTGGAAAACTCAATAATGCTGGAGATAGGTTAATAGAGTTTTCCAAAGAGAATTCCCTGGGGTTTGTTGTTTGTTTGTTTGTTTGTTTGCATGTTTATTTCCAGCACTAGCTTTCAGCAATATAAAACATAGATTCTGCAAATGGATATTATTGAGTGGACAGCATCAGAGTTGGATGTTGGATTGTGCAAACACCCAAGAACATTCCAATGGCAGCGGTGCAACAGACCAGGAATTATTAATGTCAAATGTATGGGTTAATATTTGAAAAATAGTAAGTAGGTGTGCCAGCAAGATTTGACCCGGAGAATATAAAGAATATGCAGACATTCAGAATACATGATCAATGCAACGGGTGGATTTAGCATAGTTGAATTATTTAAAAGTGAACTTGAGGAGCTGGGGAAGAAATAAAAAAAAAATCATAGAGAAAACTGAAGCGGGGAAAATTTCAAAGCAAAAAAGTTAGTGACCGTACGCAACACAAACACATACGAAAGGACATTGTGGTGGTTTGCTGCTGTGGAAAGAATGAACGAGGCTTGAATGATAAAACAAAGATAAGGAAGAAGAACGAATGGACCGACAAAAAGAAAAAGTACAGTAAAGTTTTATTCGGATGGAGCTGATGAAATTCTTAAATAGAAAGTTTATCCTAGAAAGATGGCAAAGATTTATCTCTCTGGTCACCAAGAGTTGAACTGGAGTGGCACCTAACCAAATGTCTTATTTGTTTTCTTATAAATAACACAATGCAGAGAAGGTCTAAAAGAAAGCATAATGGATAGTCCTTTTCAATTGCACACTATTTGACACACATTCAAGGACATTTTTGTATAGATAATTAGAATTAGAATTAGAATTGAACTGGAAGGGACCTTGACGGTCTTCTAGTCCAACCCCCTGCTCAAGCAGGAGACCCTATACCATTTCAGACAAATGGCTGTCCAGTCTCTTCTTAAAAACTTCCAGTGTTGGAGCATTCACCGCTTCTGGAGGCAGATTGTTCCACTGATTAATTATTCTGTCAGGAAGTTTCTCCTTAGTTCTAGGTTGCTTCTCTCCTTGATTAGTTTCCATCCGTTGCTTCTTGTCCTGCCCTCAGGCGCTTTGGAGGATAGCTTGACTCCCTCTTCTTTGGGGCAACCCCGGAGATATTGGGGTATGCTTAGTGAAAGAGGTGCAAATACTGTAGGATCCAGTTTCAATTGTGGTACCTACATGACTTTTTTCGTTGTTGTTGGTAGAGAAGCAAAATATAACAAACAGCTAATGGCAAGAGCATCTTTAAAAATTAAGCCCTACAGAAAGCTTGAAGCAAAGTCAGAGTGTCAGATCGATTCAGCAAAAAGCCTTGGCGAGGACAAAGGAGCATGTATAATTAACAGTAGGGGGTGATCTTACAAGAAACTCACATTTAAGATCCTTTCGTATCCTCTTTTAAATTTATTTTTTAAAGGTTTACCCGTTCAGTTGGAAGTGGGAACTTTGACTGTGGAAGGTACAAGTTCACTCCTTGAATATCTTTTGGTCAAACTCTAGCAGCGTGCTGAATAGAGCAGCCTGTACTTGTATTCTTTGAGATTAGCTGCAAGCTACAATAGACTCTTGACAGGGATTAATGGTTCTTCGCCCTTTTGTGACCCAGGGTATTCTGAAGCTAGTGATTAATAAAGGGCCTGGCTCTCAAGATGAAATAATAGAAGCAATAAACAGATTTCTCCTTTGAAAGGGCAGCCATATTGACAGCAATTTACCCACATGCCCGCTGGAGACATGTGGCTGTCGACAGAATCACCAATCCGTGAGGAAAATCTTGACTACTTCTAAACCTTTGAGTGAGATAGAAGAAACGGAGAAGGGAACTCGGAGTCCGGACTTTGTATATCCTTGTGAGGCTACATTGCAGCATGGTTCAAATTAATTATAGCCATGATCTTCATGCTTCGCTAGTACAGGTAGTCCTTAATTTATAACCATTAGTTTAGTGAGCATTCAAAGTTACAACGGCAGTAAAAAAAAGGGACTTACATCGATTTTTCACCCTTATGACCATTGCAGCATCCCCAGGGCCATGCAATCAAAATTTGGCACAAAAATGGAAGGATGTTTCGATTCCCACCATGGATGAATGGCTACGAAAGTTGATGGGATTAGCAGAGTTGGCTAAATGGATATAAGTACTTTTGTTTCTACCTGGAAACCGCTTCTGGACTTTGTGCTTGAGGTGGGGGGAAAAATGATACTTTGATTTTGCGTTTTACTGAGTAGATTGATTTGTTGTTATAGAAATGGCTAGTTTATACTATTATAGAAAATTAAAAAATAGAGGAAGAATTATTTGATGATCCAAATGCATTGACTTGGAAAGTTAGTTGGCAAAGGAAGAAAGCTAGAGTAAGACTGAAGGAAACAGAAGCTTTGACCGGTTAGAGGGGATGTTATATTATTAACTAGATGTTTGAATAGGGTTAAGAATAGATTGCTAGAAATAGAAGTATTATTATAACTAGATAGATAAGATTTGTAATCAGAATATCATATCTTGATATGAAAAGGGAAATAAGAATATGCTAAGAAGTTTGAATAAGGGAAGCTTTTGGTTACCCAGATATAACTTGTTTTGAAATTATAAATGATTGGGATATTTTGAACATGGATGGGGAATTAAAACTGAAAAAAGCAAAAATAGGATATGGACTGAATCAATGGATATTGAGTGCAAATGCAATTAAGATATGCTTTGGTTAGAAAAGATATTCTAAACTGATATTATTGATGCTATTAGAAAACTGTAACAAATGCTGATATTCAACTGTACATTTATTAACAATAATAAGAATTGTATTTGCTTAGTGTGGAAAAATGTCTATTACCGGAAGAAGAGAGGATGTATTGGAGGGTGTAATATTGGATTTAGTTTGAAGAAGCTTACATGTACCATGGAATTACTAATGGACTTAGTTGTCACGTTGTCTATTAAACACTTGATTGTAAAAATAGAAAATTAATCAAATATTTACATAAAAAAGAAAAGTAAAAAATTGAGGTTCGATGCCAATGCCTTATTTTACTGCAACAGAGAGAGTTGGAAGTCAACACCTTTTTTTTTCTACCCCCCCTTCCACACTTCTCCTTTTCTCTTCCCCTTACCTTCGTTTCCTACTACTTGCTTTTCTATTTTCGTATTTTATACTATAAGCTAAATATGCAAGGAAAAAAATTGGATGCTTGGCAATTGGCATGCATTTATCATGGCTGCAGTGTCCCACGGTGATGTGATCACCATCTGCCACCTTCTGGCCATCAAAGTCAAGAGGGAAACCAGATCACTTCACAGCTGCATTATAATTTAAGAACTGCAGTGAGTCACTTAAAACGGTGGCAAGAAAGGTCATGAAATGGGGCAAAATTCAAAGTTAATGACGGTCTTGCTTAACAGTGAAAATTTTGGGTTCAGTTGTGGTCATAAGGCGAATGCCTGAGTAGGAACTGTTTGGAATGGGACAACTCACCATGGCCAACTCGCCATGGCCAACTCGCCATGGCCAACTCACCATGGCCAACTCGCCATGGCCAACTCGCCATGGCCAACTCGCCATGGCCAACTCGCCATGGCCAACTCACCATGGCCAACTTGCTGCAGGCCAACTCGCCATGGCCATCTCGTCATGGCCAACTCACCATGGCCAACTTGCTGCAGGCCAACTCACCATGGCCAACTCACCACGGCCAATTTGCTGCAGGCCAACTCACCATGGCCAACTCACCATGGCCAACTTGCTGCAGGCCAACTCGCCATGGCCAACTCACCATGGCCAACTTGCTGCAGGCCAACTCACCATGGCCAACTCACCATGGCCAACTTGCTGCAGGCCAACTCGCCATGGCCAACTCACCATGGCCAACTTGCTGCAGGCCAACTCACCATGGCCAACTCACCATGGCCAACTTGCCACAGGGCAACTTGTTGCAGGACAATTCAATAATTCAATTTAATTATTTAAAATAGTTAAAAGATTATTTTAGTTTTTGTCATTCAGATTTCATTTTGTCTCTCCTTTGGCCTCCTTTCTTCAATGATTCTATTCCTCTATTTGTTCAATATCAGTGTAACTCTTGTCCCATGGTGAGTTGTCTGCGGCGAGTTGGCCATGGCAAGTTGGCTGTAGCAAGTTGTTGTAGACCTGACCTGTTTGCCCATTTTTTATTTTATACAAAATATTCTTTTTTTCAGCTGAGCATAAGAAATTTAGAGGAATAGAATAGAATGGAATAGAATAGAATAGAATAGAATAGAAAAGATGGAATGGAATGGAATGGAATGGAATGGAATGGAATAGAATAGAATAGAATAGAATAGAATAGAATAGAATAGAACAGAAAATATGGAATGGAATGGAATGGAATGGAATGGAATGGAATGGAATAGAATAGAATAGAATAGAAAATATGGAATGGAATGGAATGGAATGGAATGGAATGGAATAGAATAGAATAGAATAGAATAGAATAGAATAGAATAGAATAGAAAATATGGAATGGAACAGAACGGAACGGAACGGAACAGAATAGAATAATAACTTTATTCTCACTTTGAATGTACACTAATCGGCATACATTAAAATGAAATTTCATTGCATACAGATCTCAAAGGGTCACCATCTCCCATATGCACTACATAAATATGACAAAAATAAATAAATAAATACAAAATTATGCATATACCCACATATATTATATGACAAAGAGAAACAACACAATCTAGTTCGAGTTATGTATACATGTGCATGGCGAGAAAAACGAATCTTGCAAGTTTACCAGAGGGATGGCATAGGGAACAAAGGTATTGCAGAATCAGGTAGTCCTGCTACAAATACTTCGAAACCTCCTCCCAGAGGGGAGCAACAGAAACAGACCGTGAAGTGGGTGTGAGGGGTCTCTAACAATGCTTTGAGCTCTAAGCACATAGCGCTTATAAGCAGCATCCTGAATACCAGGAAGTGAAGAATAAACTATGTTTTAAGTAATATTCTTGTTTTACCAATAAAAGAGAATATTTGTAGCTCAGGGTTGAAATGAGGGGTCCTTGGTGCTCTTTGAGCTTGCTTGATTTCTTGCAGATGTTTGATTACCCAAACTAGGTAACATCAGTGCAACACTGATGATGTTATCTAGTTTGGGTAATAAAACATCTGCAAGAAAACAACCAAGCTCAGAGAGCACCAAGGACCCCTTATTCCTGTTTTGGAATCTCCTAGAAGTCTTTAGATGTAAGTCAATTCAAAGGTGTCCGATTATGGAATAATAGTATAGAAAAATATTGAGTGAATTCCCCGGTCAAAGGGTAAAACATGCATTCATATTAAACATTTATTCTGCTAGTATCCAGCAATCATTGACTAATGCCTGCATATGAAACATTCATGTAGCCTCACCTTGCCTCCTACAATGAGTTTCAAAGGAAGGAATTAAACCCAGGGGCTGGAACGTAGAAAATTGACTAATAATGTTTATTTTTTTATTTTTGTAAATCATCTCATATCCATCTAGTCATTACCCAAGGTCACAGGAGTGCTGTGAAGGCTCACCCCAAACACTAAAACAACAGATATAGCAATATAACTTTCATTGCTTTCAAACAACAACAATTATGTCTGTACACATGGACATCACCAGATGGTGTGCACAGAAATAAAATTTATATCACTATTGCTAAAAGTAGATAGAGAAACTCAATTATAGCATCAAAGACATGATCCGTGCTGATCATGAAATTGATCACAAACTGCTTGTATAAAAGTTCCAAGTTAAACAAATGAAGAGGAAAACCAACCAGTTGCCATAATTACAGTATGACCTTGAGTATATACCCAGCATTTTCAATGAGAACATCAGGGTTGCTCTGAAATCTTTATTGATAGAAAACCCTAGGAACTGTGGAATGAGTATTAATTTTTGTTTGTTTGTTAAGGATGAATCTAAAAACTCACTGCAAACTAGATGTTAAAGCAAACCACAGAAATTGCCTAGAAGAGAAGCCAAAGTCAGCCGTGCCATCATCTGAGGAAGGAACTTAACAATAATTTTCAAAGAGCTGTTAGAATAATTGAGAAGCAGTATTACAATTTTACAGTATTGTGAAGACGACCAATTAAAAAAAACACCACACATAGATCTCTGAAGTATATACTCTGAAGTCAGAAGGCGATTCCGACCTCAAATTCCTGTGGCATTCTATGGAAGTGAAAACTGGATTTGAAGAAGCTGGTAGAAGAGACGATTGATGCCTTTATTTAATTATTCATTCAATTGGGTTGCTACCCAACTGGCTTTTGAACTTTGGTGTTGGAGAAGACTCCTGAGAACACCATGGACAGTGAAGAAAATAAACAAATGGATCCTTAAATAAATCAACAAATCAACGAAACAAATCTTGTAAGCAAGATTTTGTTGTTGTTACCATTGTTATCTTAAATTATCCCTACCTCATTTGATGTTTGATTGACCTCTTAACACTATTTTAACAGAATAACAGAGTTGGAAGGGACCTTTTAGTCTAGCCCTATGCTCAAGTAGGTGACCCTATACTATTTTGGACAAATGGCTGTCCGATCTCTTCTTAAAATCTCCAGTGATGGAGCACCCACAACTTCTGGAGGCAGGTTGTTCCACTGATTAATTGTTTTAACTGTCAGGAAATTTCTCCTTATTTCCGATTAGTTTCCTTCCATTGCTTCTTGTTCTTCCTTCAAGTGCTTTGGAGTTATTTTAGTTCATTAGTTCATTAGGACATCGCACATTGTAAATTCATGTGCCCTCCTCTGATACAATAATGATTTACAAGAATATTTTTGACTCCCACATGGGCCCCATCAGTAGATAATTCCTCCTTGGCCTTTGTTTGTAAGTGTATTCCCCCACATGGAGTATAGTAATATGGAAGAGATGGCCCTTTGTGGACAAGCTCATTGAATTCCACCATCTTTCTGTCAAATACGTTTAAATGACTAGCTGAGCATACTGTGGTAATTGCTTTGCAAATAAACAAGTCCCTCTTCCATAGTGGCTATTTTATGAGTGTCACTTTTGCTTCCTAAGTGGCCCCACTCGTAATACACTTTGTAAATCTTGTGGGCCACTGGGAAACCAGAGTTAAGATGTTGAGAGTGAGATCAGAAATGAAAAGCTGGTTCTGATCTTCAGAATTAGGAAAGTAACTGGATCATAGGTTTAAACTCCCTAGATGTTGCTTCCAAGTGGCCCTACTCTTAATACACCTTATAAGTCTTGTGGGCCATTGGGAAACAAGAGTTAAGATGTTTGAGGGTGAAATCAGGAATGCGGGAATGCAAAGCTGGTTCTGATCTTCAGAGTTAGGAAAGTAGCACGATCATAAGTCTAAATTTGCTAGACGTGAATCATATATGTGACAAAACCCAGTTTCTAAACTTCCAAGTAACTTCTCTTCAACAATATCAGAAGCTGAAGAACTGGATGGAGAGCAATTAGTAATTCCAGTTCTTGTTTTTTGTCTTTTGTTTTGGTGGCTGGGGCACCAAAAAACAGATATACAGAAAATATATTCTTTGCTCATTGGTAAGATGCCAAAGGTTGTGATTTAGCAAAAGCCCTTTCACTGTTTCACCTGACCTTGAATGACTTTCTGGAATCCCTTAATTAATTGAAGTGGGCGCTACATGCACTTTATTTGATTATCTGGACCTTATTGGGGAAAAGAAATGTACCGCAAGTAGCAATGCAATTCTTGTCTCATTCAAGGGTCATTATTTTTGTTGTTTCCATTTCTTCACTCCCATGCTTGTATCAGGTTTTGTTGTTGTGGGTATTATCACTGTGTAGTTGTTGTTGTTGTTTTTTAAAAAAGAAATCATATTTTTCCTTTACTGTCTGTCTGTCTGTCTGAAGTCTTTAGCAGTTTTTAAAATCACATTTTCCCCTCTAAGCAGATGTCATTGGTAGATACTTGTATACAAGAGAATACATGAATCTGAAGAAATAAAGCTAAAAGGGATCATTAGAAAACCAGTAAGCTATTGAAGGAACAGGCAGATGGTGTCATAAAGATGTTAAATTTTACAGTGGGGGTTCACTCAAGACTCACTCAAGGAGGTCACTGTATGTAGGATGCAGTGTTATCTTTTACGACCCAAAGTAATTTAAAATAGTGTAAACAAATAAATCGGCAAGAAGGAAGCAATGTTTATTAGCTTTCAGTCATTCCACAAGACTTCCTTTAAATTATTGAAGTGCATTCGATGTCACAAGGTAATAGATAAGATATATATCATCTAGCCATCTGTAGAGTATTTGTACTCCTCTTTGGGGATCATAGCTATGAACCATTAAGATAAAAAAAAAAAACTGGCTCTAACAGCAAGATTGTCATCTAATGTATATTTGAACAGCTTTTAATTTTAATGGGTATATGCTGAAGGCTTAGGCTACTCCCTTGACACGGGTGTCTAAATTGGAAAAAAGGTTTTGGGCCACCACAACTGTTTTGAGGATCAGGCAGCAAGAAAAAAATGCTAAAAAGAAAAAGAATTGTCAAATGCAAGAATATTGCATGTATTTTGAAAGACAGCGAGAAAAATGCCTCAGTCAAGCTTTCTGTTCTGTTTTAATAATGCAACATCCATCTTCTTCCCCCCCCCCCCCCTTGCAACTCCTGGGGTTTCTCACTGTGAAATACAGATCATAAATACTATCAGTTGCAATGTATCGGTAAAAGGGCAATTAATTTTCCAAATAAAAACAGAAGTGCTTCCCAGAAAGCCTTCTAGATAGACTCCATGTACTCATGAACAGTTTTTTTATATATACTGACACTTATTAAATGTTTTAAAAGCAGATTAAGCATTTTTGTGCTTTGGCCCACAGGAAGTGATAATTTCTTGATTGTTTAGTTCTGTGATTCTTAAACTTAGCAACTTTAAGATGAGTAGACTTCAATTCCCAGAATCCCCCAGCCAGCAAGTTGACTGGAGAATTCTGTAAGTTGAAGCCACACATCTTAAAATGGCTATGATTGAGAAATACTGATTTCGTTGAAATACTAAACGTGGGTGTCTGATTTGTAGCTTGCTTTTATTCTCTGTGGGTCATTTCTCCGCAGTTCATCATCTATTAATACAACTAATCCAATAAGACTCTTCTCAAACTATGAAGAATATGGGAGAGATCTTCTAGAGCTGGCACAGACAGACATATATATTATTTGGGTGATTCATGTATGGTTGTTTTTTTCCCCGGTCTCTTGACTCGTACTAGTGAGAGTACATTGATTGATTGATTTGATTGATTGTATGGCATCTACAGAGGTTACGCAATCACTGATGTACAAACTGAATTTAAATAAAACATCAGTAAATATATGGACAATACACTAGGGAAGATAATATATTAAATTAAGACAAAACCATAATAAAATCACCATAATATGCAGCCCTAACATTGCAATACAGCCACATGGAATCAGCATAGCACACAAGCCAACTAAAGCCCTTCAAAACATCCTAAGCAAACCCAAAGACCCAGCAACCCCAGAAGAAAAAAACAGGAGTCATCTACAACATATCATGTAAGTACTGCAACAACCACTATGTAGGACAAACAGGCAGAAGACTGACAGAATGCATCCATGAACACCAACTGGCAGTCAAAAGGCATGACAAATTTTTTTTCATTTCATAACATATAGACAGATTGAACCATCATTTCAATTGGGAACGTGTGACCATCCTAGATCAGGCCAAATCCAAAAATGCCAGGGAATTTCTAGAAGCCTGGCACTCTGACAGATCAGCCATCAACAGACACATAGATATTAACAACATCTATAGACTATGCAAAAGAGACAATCAACCAGCCCCAAAGAGAAAAAAGACTCCAGCAATTCTCCACCAGGAATCAACACCCAGATCAGCATAGATTAGCTCCAAGGTCAACTTCAGACCAACAATCAAATAAGCAATACCCCAACCAAGAAACTGCCAAAGAGTCATTAGTAAACAGCCCAACCAAAGAATCCCTAAGACTGCCCCACACCCACCCAGACAGGCGAGACACCAGGATATAAAGAGACAGCAAACCACACTCCTTACTAGCACTGATGATGTTGCCTAGTTGGGTCATGAAACGTCTGCAAGAAAACAACCAAGCTCAGAGAGCACCAAGGACCCCACAGTCATTCTCCTCCTCCTCCTCTATTCAAACCCCCCTCCCTTCTAGCACTGATGATGTTACCTAGTTGGTCATGAAACGTCTGCAAGAAAACAACGAAGCTCAGAGAGCACCAAGGACCCCACAGTCCTCCTCCAATCCACAGCCCCCCTCTCTTCTAGCACTGATGATGTTTCCTAGTTGGGTCATGAAACGTCTGCAAGAAAACAACCAAGCTCAGAGAGCACCAAGGACCCCACAGTCATCCTCCTCCTCCTCCTCTCTTCAAACCCCCCTCCCTTCTAGCACTGATGATGTTACCTAGTTGGGTCATGAAATGTCTGCAAGAAAACAACCAAGCTCAGAGAGCACCAAGGACCCCTCATGTCAACGCTGAGCTACAAATATTCTCCTTCATTGGGATAGATGTTATAATTCAATATCTAGGGAAGTTAACCATCGAACTGCTTCTGGTACGGCTATGGTGAGATCATCCCAGATGCCTTGAAATTTCCTCAGAAATGGATGAAATTTCTACTACAGTAAATTTTGATTCTAAGTTTGTGGGAAGTTATATCTTAAGCCTGTCCGCCAATATTAATGACACGGATTGGATGTGGTTTTCCAAAAAAGTTTCTCCAATGCTTTCTAGAGAGGCTAAGAATTAAATTTGGGATTTGGGACATATCAAGCCTCTTCCATGCATCATTAGAGAACAGAGAGCAGTTCAAAATTCTACTTTGAGAGGAAAGATTTGGACAAACGGCTTGAGCAAAATATTCTTTTTCATCTGTAGATGCTCCTAATGACTTTAATCAAGTGCCATTTCTTCACCTGAATATTTTCATAAACGAATACAGGTAATATTTAAGGAGGACAGTAATGATGTTATAATTTGGGCGTTGTATTTTTTTTTTTAAAAAAAAACCATGATTGCGCATTGGCAGTACTACAGATACAAAAAAATGGGTTAGATTAAGTGATGCAAATGTAGAAATAAATTAGGAAAAACCAGCCTAGAACTAAGGAGAAATTTTCCAACAGTTAGAAGAATTAATCAGTGGAACAACCTGCCTCCAGAAGTTGTGGGTGCTCCATCACTGGAGGTTTTAAAGAAGGGTTTGGACAACCATTTGTCTGAAATGGTATAGGGTTTCCTGCCTGAGCAGGGAGTTGGACTAGAAGACCTCCAAGGTCCCTTCCAGCTCTATGATGATGATGATGATGATGATGATGAAAGGTTCTTGAAACAAGGGTTGGAAATTGAACCACAGATAGTAAAACTGTTGATGGTATATATTTAGCTTTCAACAATACTATAGAAATGTTTGAGCATGATAAACTTTGAAAAAAATACATTCTAAGTTTGAGTTACTGTATATACATATAAAGAGAGAGAAAAAGAGAGAAAATGCGAACAAGTTCAAATATTCAGTATAAACAGCAATTTCAAAACCCTTAATTGAAACTGATGTATGTTTTTTTTTTAAAAAAAGGCCCATTTAAAATAACTTCAGTTTGCATTTCATTATCACAAACAATCTAAGAAACAAATTCTGAGATGTTGGATACATATGATGTATTCCTGCAGGGCAATAGTTTCTATAATATGCTACTATGCTCCAACAGGAAATAAACTAAGACAGAAAGTAAGCCTTAGCATTAGTAAGTACTTATAAGAGACTTCATGCATATGGGCAGACATTTGATCATCAGCCTTTGGTCATTGTTAAAAAGAAATAGACATGCTTCCATGATTGTAGAGGATATTCTTTCCATTGGCAAACAAATCAATTACATTATCAATCTGAAAATAGATTAGTGATGGATGCATTATTATCACACTCATTTGCATGTGGCACAATGAATTTTAGTGAAGACTGACATCAAGTTCATATCAATGTTTCAGTGAAATTAGTTCTTGTCTCCAGCTGGGGGAATCACCGAATCAGATGAAATTTTGCTGCCTCTGTTCCCTTAATGAAAAAGAAAACTGATTTGCAGAATATGCCAAGCTGAGTCTATTTGTTATATAAGGGATATTTATGAAAATAATAGTAATGGAGAAGTGTTGATACAAGAGATTCTACAGGATATTCATGGGGAGCATCGTCTGGGCATGGAAACATGTAGATGACGAGTGTGACTTGTTATCTATTAAGCAAATATTCATCAAAATTGCAGACTTTTTGAAAGGGGTTGTACTGCACGCAGAAAGGACAAAATATCAAACCAAACAGTCGCTGACATTAAATAAAACTCTTGTTGAATCCTTGATCCATAGTAGGAACAGATTGGTTTGAGTGTGAAGGACCTCAGTATTGAACTGTTTTGTGTTATTATGATAAAGGTTTAAACAAGGTAAGTAACACGAATCCAGGATATACAGTATCCTTTAGAAAAGAGGTTATTTTTTTGAAAGACATGCTATCTCACAAAGTGTTAGGAGGACAGTTAGTGGACCATGATATAATTGCCAAAAATGCAAAAGTTTTGCTTCCTTTTTTGAAGGTAAACATGTCATGTTTTAACACAGAAATCAACTGGGAAACAATCGTGTAAAAATAATCAAACACACACGTTGCATAAAGCCAAACTACAGATGCTTGTTTAGGACTATTAAATTATTGATCTGCACTTGTAGAAGGTTTTTTTTTTTTCCGAGGAGGCCTGCAGAATGGCTTTTTAATTGAAATTTCTATAATCACTTCTTGATAGCTAGTGGTGTACAGCTTTACAGTTAAATGAACAAGGGGAAAGAGAAGAGAGTTTGTTAAAAAAAAAAGAAATACATTCTGATTAAGGAACAAGAATTCTATCAACTTCCATACAAATGATAGACTAAGAGTATATAATGGAAATTGCTGGGGGTAATGAAGCACTAGTAATGAAGCTAATCACTTCACATGCTTTTATGTACAGAGAAAATACAGTTTCAGTTGTGCTATTGTGGGATCTTTAGTGAACAAAGACTATGGATCAGAAGGAATCAGAAGAAACTGGAACACATTTTGGAAAAATAAGACTCAGTACTACATATAGGAGATTAAAAAGTTTACCCATGAGTTAATACTGTATTTCTTACTGTGCTTAATGATATCAAGAAAAAAAGAGGATTTAGTTTTTGAATTAAATTTTGAATGTTACTTTATTATATTTTGGTAGACACCCAAATTTCACTAAGGCTATGAATTAAAAGCATCAGGAAGAATATTTCCCTTGCTGTTGCTGTCCATAAACGAACTGAAACTAAAAGTAACATGTTCTCTCATGTGTAGTTGTGATGGAATATCTAACAAACTGCTGAGAACATGGAGAAGGAACATGGCTATTGCTGGTGACAGCCAAGCCATCACAGAAAAGCATTCTGTGTCTACATGTCTATGGAGATTCTCAGTCATCCAGGTCATGGTTTCCCAAGGGTGCTTTTTCAAAAGGCAATTGGGCTTTGTTTTTCCTTGAAGATGTTTCAGAACTGAAGAAGCTTCTCGAATGAGAAGTGAAATGTCTTCAAGGAAAAACAAAGTCCAGTTGTCTTTTGAAAAAGCACCCTTGGGATTGTTGGAAGAAACGTCTTCATCGTGGTTCAGTCCAAGCTGGGAATAAACATGGCGACTGCTTTAGAAAGAAGGTTGCAGTTTATTGAAGAGGAGAGCCAGACAGAAAGATGGCTCTTGCAGAAAAGAGAAAAAGGGCTGAGCACATGTAGGGAGTGGGGTTTTATACCCTCTGGAGCCTTTTGTTTGGAGTTGTTTCCTGTTCCTGTTTTGAGGCTTTGTATTTCCTGTGAGTTAATCCTATTATGTCCTGTCTTAGACTTTGGGTGAGGTATATAGATTTTAGGTGTCTTTGTCTTCTTAAGCTTCTAGCTTCAACCTTCCTGATGGTTTACATCTGCATATCTATAGAGATGGTTTCTGCTTGGGGAAGGGAGACTTGGAGCTATTAAGAAAAACTGGGCATGCTTTTATGCCTCTTTAAGATCCTTTGAGGAAATATATTTTTCTGCCCTTTTAATATTTCCTTCTCTGGGGGGCTGACTTCCCACAATATGATTCTATGTCTACTTTAACAGAACCTTGCAAGTCTGAAGGCACAAACTTCCCATTGCCACTTTTAAGTGCTTGATCCGTTACAGCGAGTCCTTTCTAGGTTTCTTCTTCTGACTCTTAAGCCACTGGGTCTCTGCCTCTTTTCTCTGATTGTTTCCTAGGTAGTGTACCTTCCCTTCCTCCCTCAAGACCAGGGGTCTTCAAACCTGGCCCTTTTATGACTTGTGGACTTCAACTCCCAGAATTCCTCAACCAGGCATGCTGGCTGAGGAATTCTGGGAGTTGAAGTCCACAAGTCATAAAAGGGCCACGTTTGAAGACCCCTGTCTTAAATCTAACAAACAAAATGGAGGCTGGCTGAGGAATTCTGGGAGTTGAAGTCCACAAGTCATAAAAGGGCCAAGTTTGAAGACCCCTGTCTTAAATCTAACAAACAAAATGGAGGCTGGCTGAGGAATTCTGGGAGCTGAAGTCCACAAGTCATAAAAGGGCTAGGTTTGAAGACCCCTGCTCAAGGCCATCCAGGCATTCATTCCAATCATAGACAATAAGCTTGCAGTCTGAATGAATAAATACTGTTCCATGCTCTCATTGGAGAATCAATGTCAGTGAATGTGTGTGTCAAGCATTAGATGCAATTATATAATTATGACATTTGCAGGATGATATTTGATGGGCATGTGTTGCCTTTCAGTCTTTAAGCAGGTGGACCCCTGTGTCACTGGATAAGATAAGTTCACTTTGAACCTACTGCAACCTTATATATTCTTAATCCTTTCTGCTATCAGCCTTTATCAATCAGATAGATGTAAAACTGCTTGTCTCTTAATCTTGATTAAAGCAGGAACATTTTATCTCCACATGGGAAAAAAAATTCCTTCTCGTTACTTGTCAGTTCTGGCAAGTAGTGTTACAGGTTGCAAAGCTGAATATTTGAGCTGGTATCTGCTTGTTACTGGCAACTTTTTAAACCCTGCATTTCCCATCCAAGTAGTTTATCAGAGTTGATTACAACAAATATAACACAAAGAAAGAGAAACTTTGTCACTTTATTGCAAAGAAAGCTGCTATTTCAGTTTCTTAAGGAACAACATGTTAGTTTACTTGTACCAGTCTCCATTTGTGATAAACTTTCTATGCATTCAGCTGTCTAAAACTTAAAATGGAAGTTCCTACTCTAATTCTGAAGTTATTTTTTTCCACTGTTGAAGGAAAAGTCTTCATCATGGTTCAGTCCAAGCCGGGAATAAACAACATGGCGACTGCTTTAGAAAGAAGGTTGCAGTTTATTGAAGAGGAGAGCCAGACAGAAACATGGCTCTGGAAGAAAAGAGAGCAAGCACATGTAGGGAGTGGGTTTTTATACCCTCTGGAGCCTTTTGTTTGGAGTTGTTCCTGTGGCATGAACTTTGACCTGAGTCTGAGTGTGCCCTTTGGTATCTGTGGGTTAATCCTATTATGTCCTGTCTTACAGTTTGGGTGGGGCATGTAGATTTTAGGTGCCTTTGTCTTCTTAATCTTCTAGCTTCAACCTTCTTGAATGGTTTACATCTGCATTTTTACAGAGCTGGTTTCTGCTTGGGGAAGGGAGACCTGGGGCTATTAAGAAAAACTGGGCATGCTTTTCTGCCTCTTTAAGATCCTTTGAGAAAATATATTTTTCTGCCCTTTTAATATTTCCTTCTCTGGGGGGCTGACTTCCCACACCACTTTAAATGTATACTTCAGCACAAAGACTGTGACTTCCTAGTGCCACTTATTGCTTTCACTGAACATACCGTCCGACCCAAATAATTGTTCCCAAAACGTCTTGTCAATTTTATAATAGTAGGGGGTTCCTAATGATGCCTTTCTCCAGCTGATGTTTTTAATTTTCTTATTCCACGGGAACAAGGCAGTGGCAATCATTTTATGAATAGGCCAATTTTCCTAGGTCAATTCCGCTCGCAAATTCAATAGGCAAAACAGCCAGGTGAAATAACGTTTTGAACCCCTGTGGTTTTTTTTAAATATGTGTGCCAGTTTGCTGACACTTTCAGTTTCTGGCAAATCACTGGAACTACGCACAAGCTTTAGGTTATGCACACTTTACTGAAAAGTAAAAAAAAAAGTTAATAATAATAATAATAAAGTTGGAAGGGACCTTGGAGGTCATAGAGTCCAACCCCCTGCTCAGGCAGGAAACCCTACACCATTTCGGACAAATGGCTGTCCAGTCTCTTCTTAAAAACTTCCAGTGTTGGAGCATTCACCGCTTCTGGAGGCAGGTTGTTCCATTGGTTAATTGTTTTAACTGTCAGGAAGTTTCTCCTTAGTTCTAGGTTGCTTCTCTCCTTGGTTAGTTTCCATCTGTTGCTTCTTGTCCTGCCTTCAGGTGCTTTGGAGAATAGCTTGACTCCCTCTTCTTTGTAGCAGCCCCTGAGATATTGGAACACTGCTATCATGTCCCCCCTCGTCCTTCTCTTCGTTAAACTAGACCAATTCCAGCAACCGTTCCTTATATGTTTTAACCTCCAGTCCCCTAATCATCTTTGTTGCTCTTCTCTGTACTCTTTCTAGAGACTCTTTCTAGACTCTCAACATCTTTTTTACATCATGGTGACCAAAACTGGATGCAGTATTCCAAGTGTGGCCTTACCAAGGCATTGTAAAGTGGTATTAATACTTCACATGATCTTGATTCTATGCCTCTGTTAATGCAGCCCAGCACTGTGTTGGCTTTTTTGGCAGCTGCAGCACACTGCAGGCTCATATTTAAGTGATTGTCCACTAGGACTCCGAGATCCCTCTTACAGTTGTGCATTTGCACCATAGTAATGTAAGTAGGAGAACAGTGTTGGGACACATATATATTTTTTTGTTTTGTTTAGATTGCAGTCATTTGTTTGATTAACCCAAATTCAGAAGTTGTCTGACTCTTTATTGACTCTGGCTGGCTTATAAACAAAAAGAAGACATTATATAGAGATGAAAGTAAAGAGAGAGCCTGCACAAATGAGAGAACAATGCACCCAGCCATTCAGAGAACATAATCATGCAACATTTTAGAAGGCAACTCTCTGAAAGTTACATACAATAATGGTAAGCAGATAGTCATTCATTTAATTTAGATCCTGTATATCTTCCAGGGGCAAAAACTATCATGCATTAAATCTCTATAACTGTAACCTTGTAAGGTAGGAGAGCTGAAATAATAGGTGAATTAAAAACATGGGATGAGCTTCTGTGCTTGAGCTTCAGTTTGCCTAAACCAAATAGGGGTGCCATGATAGCAGTATTCCAGTATTTGAGGGGCTGCCACAAAGAGGAGGGGGTCAAATTATTCACCAAAGCACCAGAGGGCAGGACAAGAAACAATGGTTGGAAACTGATCAAGGAGAGAAGCAACCTGGAATTCAAGAGAAACTTCCTAACAGTGAGGACAATTAACCAGTGGAACAGCTTGCCTCCAGAAATCGTGGGCGCTCCATCACTGGAGGTTTTCAAGAAGAGACTAGACAGCCACTTATATGAAATGGTATAGGTTCTCCTGCTTGAGCAGGGGGCTGGACTAGAAGACCTCCAAGGTACCATCCAGCTTCTATTCTATTCTATTCTATTCTATTCTATTCTATTCTATTCTATTCTATTCTATTCTATTCTATTCTATTCTATTCTATTCTATTCTATTCCATTCCATTCCATTCCATTCCATTCCATTCCACTCCACTCCACTCCACTCCACTCCACTCCACTCCACTCCATTCCATTCCATTCCACTCCACTCCACTCCACTCCACTCCACTCCACTCCACTCCACTCCATTCCATTCCATTCCATTCCATTCCATTCCATTCCAAATCAGATAACTGAACCACTTTGTCTCAAATGCCAAGATTCACTTACATTTATTCAGGATCTGTGAATGCTCTTAATAGCCTTAAAAGCCCTTTCCCCCAAAGAGTGGAAAAGCATTATCAGGTCAAACTCTTTGTTCATGGCAAGAATCCCGATTAAAGCATCTCCAACGGAGATAACCCTCTGTTAACCTTCTGTCTGCACTACTGAAGGGAAGGCCACCACAATTATGAGTGAGGGATTCCTATTTTTACTGTTACGAATTTGCCTGTTTGTAACTTAAAGCTGTTTCTCCATATCCTGCTTTCTTGAATGACACTGAGAAAGTCTGTGACACTCTTTGACATATTTAAATAAGACTATCCTATCTCCTCCTACTCTCCTTAGCTGAAGCTTAAATATTCCCATTTCCTCCAATCCCTTTCCATGGAACTTAGTTTTTGTTCCCCTAATCATGCTTTTTGTAATTCTTTGAACCTGACCTGGTTTCTTGAAATCCTTTTTTTTTTTTTTTAAGTGAAGTGGCTTGAGATGGAAAAAAAAAATGAAATTTTGATTGTGGGCTTTACCAATTAGATAGATTCGATGTTACTGAAATGGCTAGTTTATATTATTTTGTAAAAGTAAAAAGTTGAGGTTTGAAGTTGATACTCTATTGCACCAAAGGAAGTTGGAATCAATGCCTCCCCCCCTTTTTTCCCTCCCTTATATCACTTCTCCACTCCCCTTTCCCTTCCCCATCTTTTCTGCTAACTGGTTTTGTATTTCCATTCCATTGTATATTATAAACTAATAAAACTTACTAATTAAAAAAAAAGTGAAGTGGCTAGACTTGGAATGATGCACAATAAAATGGATCTATCGTTTTCTGTGATTTGGAAAAAAAAACAACTTCTGCTGATCCAATCTAAAATTTAATTTGCTTTTTTTTAGCCACCACGACATATAGTGAACTCATATTAAGCTCCCTGTGTGATCAGATACAATTCCCAAATCTTTTCCGCCTGCATATTATTACCAAGTCAAGTAATTCCCATCCTATTCCTTTTATCCCTTTTTCCCCAGGTAAAAAAAACCAGTGCATTTCTCTATTAAATTTCATTCTGTTAGTTTCTGCGCGTTTCTGAAACCCTTCAAAATCAATTGTGTTTCTATTTTCTAAAATACAGTATTAGATTCCCCTAACAGTTTTGTGCAATTTGCAGATCTCTCCACTTCTTTGTCCAACTCATTGATGAAGATATTAAAAGTACCGCATTTAAGACAGTTTTAAATCCTGGATGCCTCACTATCTTAATTCAGTTTGATGAATAAATGATGAATAAATGATGAACAGTCTCCATATGGGTTTAAGCCAAATAAACGTGCCATCCAAATTAACTAGCTTGTTAATCAGAATGTCACCGGGCAATCTGTCAAATGTTTGACTGAAATGCCCATGGCATGCAAACCTAATTTTTACTTTCTTGTTTTCAATGTACTTACAAACTGATTATTTTACTATCTGCTCTAGAACTTCTGTTTTTTTTAATTATTTGTCCAGTGGTACCTTGGTGCTCAAACCACTTTGAAACTCCTCAAATTTGCTACTCAATGCATTTCGATGCAAAAGTTTTGTCACGGTACTCATTGTTTGTTTGGTACTTAACGCACAAGCTAGAACTTGTTGGTGTCGGCTGCCTTGTGACTCTCATATTCCTTATGGGAATTTGTTTTTTTTTTTTGGTATTCATCATTTTTGCTACTCATTGCACCTCCTGGAACCAATTAATGATTAGTGATGTACCATTGTATTGGAGAATATTTCCTTGAAGAACTGTAGGAACTAGTGTGTTGAAAAAGGAAATCATATATAGAAAAAAAATGTATTTCTAATTATGTATCTGAGTTTGGAGATACAAATATCATATGGCCTGTTCTAGATAAAGCTGAGCCAGCTACTCATTAGTCTGAATTTCTTTAGTTCTGCTCTGATACTGTTCCAATTGCCTCTAGGAAATCTTGCAGATAGCAAATTTACACCATAGTTTTATGCCTGAACCTGGGAGTGTAGCTCACTCATGCATACTGTGATTTATCAATTTATTTCTTCTCCCGTATTTTATCTTTTACAAACAAGCTTTTTCTTTACATAACTAAGTTATCTGCATTCTGACCCGAATGACATTTGAAAAAGTAGCTCTAAATATCTTCTCTCAAAAAATCTATACCTGATTTATTTTTAAGTTATATCTGATGATGTACACGTGCCATTTCCCAGCAATCAATGCCTACATCCTTTTTATTTTGGATATTTTCTTTCTGTGTATATGTGTGCAGAGATTATTTTGTGTGTGTGTGTGGGGGGGGAATTGACACTTTGAAAAACTAGTTTAGTCTGAATTTTATTTTGAAACACTTGAGAAAAATGTATCCTCATTTTTCTGGCATCAGTAATTCCTCATTCAATTCTTCAATTTTCTTCTTTCTTTTCTTTTCTTTTTGGTATTTTGTAAAAAATCTTGAAGGGTGTCTGTGTGAATTAACTATTTGTTGTGAGAAAGAGGTGTGCTTGAAGGAGTTGCCAGGATATTATTAAATCAATGACAACTCCACTATGGAAATTAAGATGTCTCCATTCAAAAAAAATAATAATCAGCTCATGATATTGTTTTTTAAGTCTCTTTTTGACAGCAGGACCTTAGGTTGACTTCATTACACGTTGAACAAAAACCTTGCATATTAATTATCGGTGCAAGGTCAGTCATACCAGCCACATACTATTTATTGCTATGTAAATTAACTTCTTTGATTACAATCATGTGGCGTGTTTCTCTTATTTCATGGCACTAAATTTCCCATCACATTCAATTTTTATGATGGAATTTGCATAAATACTTTCAATCTGAGGTTTATGTGTTTTACAAATCACCATTAGTGGGTAAGTCTCGCTCTGTGTTATATTACATAGGAATATAAGTGTTATATTGTGTGTGTGTTCATATGAAATAAAATAAGAGGTATTAAGAAGCATAAACAAATACACTGTATTGGTAATTCTTAAATGATTGCTGTTCGTGATTCGTGAAACTTGGAATCAAGCTCAAGAATCATTGTTTTCTAGAATAATTTATTCTAGAAAACGGTACCTTTATTTAGCATCCTATTATGATTCATGTTGTTTGTTTATTTAGTATCCTATGACTATCACTGAGTGTTGTATCCTATGATTTATGATGATTGTATTTTATGATTGTGATCATGATTTATCACTTGTTGCTTGTTATGTACACTGAGAGCTTCTGCACCAGAGACAAATTCCTTGTGTGTCCAATCACATTTGGTCAATAAAGAATTCTATATTCTATATTCTATAATTTACAATTTTGCCTCTCCGCTTCTACTTCTATTTAAAAATACTTTCTGCATGCAGGAATAAGACAAATCCCAAATGCTTTTCCCCCCTGAAACTAAGAGACGAACATCATTATTTTATTTGATGAAGGGAATCATAGATTGTGTTACATCTGCAGCAATGATACCTTATTCTCAAGTCTATTCATATGCCTAGTTACCAACAAGAGCCATATGAAGGAATGAAATCCAATTTGCTAGGTTTAGGATACAGAACTGAATCGCCAAGGTCATGGATGTGAAGCTTGTTGTGCAGAATTTTACAACATAATTATTCTGGTCAGTCACCTAGTCAACCAGATGTTTAGATTGGATTTCATATTTTTATCCACATATTGAGTCCTTCCCAAGGACCTCAGGCAGACAGATGTTGTTGTTTGATGTGTTAAAGGCATTGTCACAAGTTGTAAACTATTCCAGGTAAAGCTGCCATTTGCAATTGACTGATAGCGATTTTTGTCAACACCGATGGTGATGTTTTGCGATGGTCCAGATGTTTTGAGAATGCACCCAAAGCACCGAATTACTTCTTCTATTCTATTCTATTCTATTCTATTCTATTCTATTCTATTCTATTCTATTCTATTCTATTCTATTCTATTCTATTCTATTCTATTCCATTCCATTCCTATTCTATTCTATTCTATTCTATTCTATTCTATTCTATTCTATTCTATTCTATTCTATTCTATTCTATTCTATTCTATTCTATTCTATATTCTACTATTCTACTATTCTACTATTCTACTATTCTACTATTCTATTCTATTCTATTCTATTCTATTCTATTCTATTCTATTCTATTCTATTCTATTCTATTCTATTCTATTCTATTCTATTCTATTCTATTCTATTCTATTTAGATTTATTCATTCATTTATTTTTGCCACAGTCCTTATATTTGCAGGTCTTTATAGTTTCTTATTTTCTTCAGTGTTTTTATACTATTCTATACTGCTGTCTCGGTGCTTTGCAATTATTGTTATTGCTATTCCTGTGAAATGGATCGTATTTAAGCCTATGTAGAACGATGACTGCGAGTAGAAAGCACCGTTTGTTTGTTTCTCTTTAGGCAAAGCCTTTGTCGTTAATGGTGATGGTGGTCCTGACTTCATTGCAGTATCTGTCCTAGCCTTGGGCAACAATGGGAAGAAATTGCAAGACATTAAAAAAGAAAGTTGGGAACTACACTGCACTTCCTAACCTGGCTTGCCATGTTAACCCAGATGATGCCAAAATGACAGTAGGGTATTGTGACCTCATAATGATGCAAGCTCTATCTTTTCATATGCCGGTCACGACATTGCCTGCTTTACGCAAGAGGAGGAAGATGTATCAAAGTAGTGAAACACTTTTCATCACTTTCCCCCTCACAACCTGTCGCATCACCAGTTTTGAAGAAGAGAGATAATGTTATTTTCTGGACTTCCATCTACCGAGTAGAGAAAAATGCAGTGAGGTTTCTAAACTCATCGTTCTTATTGAAGAAAACCTAATGTTGAACGCTGAGAGCTAGTGAGCAAAAAGCTTTATTTAGCAGTTCCATGGGCATTCTCCTTTGGCTTCAGGAAAATCATTTCGGTGCAATTATCTTGCCTGCCTCTGCAGGGTCTTCCTTGCCTCTTGTTCCCGTGAAGATATTGGTAAATTGATTGTTCTTAATGCCAAAAGGTTAGAAAACTATACTTCAGTTATCACATTGCAATGAATTTTGCAGCACGACCCAACCTAGAAAATGTTGCACAGGCAGAATTTGGCACAGGGATTTCGACTGGAGCTTTTTACCAAGAGAACATAATACATTTATTTTCTCTTATGCAGTAAAAATGGATGGAAAGATCAGGTTGATACTCCCAAGCAGGTGTACCATATTTATATAATTAAATATTTAAAAACAGATTCACTGTTTGCTGACTAGGCAGCGTAAACCAGAAGCCTAACGTTTTCCTGCTTGAAAAGGTTTTCTAAATTCTGCCCCCTCTAAATGGAAACTGGTCTGTATATTGGGAGATTTCCATCGCTCCAGGTAATGTGGTCCCTTTGGGATGTTTATTGCATTTTAAACTTCAGCTTTGAAAACGATAATCAGGGAGGAGCTTAAATCCTTTCTTAGAAGTGCTGGGACTGACAGAAACCATTGAGGGTGTGTTGAAGGAAAAATCTTCATTAGGGTCCAGTCCAAGCCGGGAATATTCAAAATGGAGACTGCTTTAGAAAGAAGGTTGTAGTTTATTGAAGAGGAGAGCCAGATAGAAAGATGGCTCTGGGAAAAACTGACCACATGTAGTAGGGAATGGTGGGTTTTTATACCTTCTGGGGCTCTTGAGGTTGTTTCCTGTTCCTGTTTGAGGTTTTGTATTTCCTGTGTCATGTACTTTGACCTGAGTCTGAGTGTGCCCTTTTGGTATTGGTGGGTTAATCCTATTATGCCTCCTGTCCTTAGAATTTGGGTGGGGGTATGTAGATTTTAGGGGTCTTTGTCTTCCTAATTTCTAGCTTCCTGGCTCCAACCTTCCTGAATAGATTATTGAATTTGCATTTCTAAAAACTGGGCTCTGCCTAGGGGCTGTTGGCTGATTTCTGGGGGCTGGTTTCTGTCTTTTTTAAAGATCTTCTCTATTATTCCTTTATTCTGCCTTTTTAATATTCCCCAAAATATTTCTTTCTCTGGATTCTTCCCAGAGGTGTGATGTTAACAATTGGGCAAATGCTGTGGAGTAAACAAGCTGGAGAATTTCTGATCAAATCGATCAGCATTCTTTTGTTCCTATAATCACCTATGCAGGCCAATAGCCATCTTTTTGTCCTATTTTCAGAGCTCTTGTGCAATGCAGTGTCTCACCATCCATCCCATAAATTCCCAATAAGAATTGTCTAAATGATTGGGGCAGTCTTTGCCCTCAAACCAGGCTTAAAGTAAGTTCTTTGTGAGGCTATAGACATATTTCTTTTTTCTTTTTCCCCTGTGATCTCAGTGATCTGGGGCCTTGCAATTTAAATTTTAATCTCCCAAGGACAGGACAGCAAGCTATTGCATTATATTCTTTTTCTTTAAAAAAAGAAAAAAGAAAAAAAGATTGTATTTTCCCCATTTCTCTTATGAAAGGTAGTTATGCAATTTTTCCAACCATAGTTAGGATACAATTGTGAGTTTGATCTCTTTATCTGATATGCCCTTTTATCTGAAGACTAATAAGCCATTTGAGGTAATTCCTGCTTTAATCATAACCCGACTCAATTATTATATTTTCCCCCACAAAGTTTCATAAGATTGTCTTTGAAGGCTTCTCCGAAATTATAATACCTAGGAAACATGGCTGCCAGTTTTCTAACTAAGGCAGGCCAGATAGAAACTACGACGTCCTTTATAAAATGTTGATACTTTAAATGCTCAACGGTTTAAAGTCACCCGAATCACATCCTCTTCCTTTGCTGTTTCTTTTGCTAGATTTTATTTTTCAGCTTTCATTTTGGCAGTACAGTAGCCTTGTGTACTCTTAGGTATGATGAAGGCTGCTACCTTACCCTTTGAAAGAAAGGGACATATCAGATTTTTGTTCTCTCATTTAATTGCTTTGCCTACCATTCTGTTCCCTTGTTTGGCAGAAATTCTGTTGTTTTTCACAGATCCCATACTGTGCAATTCCAGTGAATTTAAATAACTCTACAAATGCAAGACTGACCAAGCCCTCTTATGCCAGAATATTAAATATGGGGGGGGGGGGAGGCTGTAATAATTTGCTTTCAATTGAAGTATATTCTAATGGAGCAACCTTTGAGGTAGCAATTAGGTTTTCTTGAGTGTGGCTTTTCTCAGTGAATAGTAAATGGTAGTCTTCATCAAAATCCATGTTCAGGTTCTTTATGGTGAAGTTACTATTCCCCTTGCTGCAAATGTGATCGAACAATTAGGTGTCAACTTTGCTCAGGAACTAATAGTTTCCCAACCCATAATCTGCTTTGATTCTGTTTAGGATACAAATGAAGCATCCAACTAATTGTTACAGGGTGGAGGGTTTTTATTCAGAGCTTCCAGCTCTTCAGTTCAAACTCCTTTCCAACTAGGGATGACATGAAAGCAGTGTTCTAATATTTGAGGAGTTGCCACAAGGAGGAAGAGGTCAACTTATTTTCCAAAGCACCAGAATTTAAGACAGGAAGCAATGGGTGAAAAATAATCAAGGAGAGAACCAACCTAGAACAAAGGAGAAATTTCCTGACAGTGAGACCAATTAATCAGTGAATACAGAATTACAGGGTTGGAAGGGACCTTGGAGGTGTTCTAGTCCAACCCCCTGCTCGGGCAGGAAGCTCTAGACCATTTCAGACAAATGGTTGTCTAAACTCTTCTTAAAAACTTCCAGTGTTGGAGCATTCACAACATCTAGAGCAGGGGTCTTCAAACTTGGCCCTTTTATGACTTGTGGACTTCAACTCCCAGAATCCCTCAGCCAGCATGCCTGGCTGAGGAATTCTGGGAGTTGAAGTCCACAAGTCATAAAAGGGCCAAGTTTGAAAACCCCTGCTCTAGAGGCAGGATTAATTGTTCTAACTGTCAGGAAATTTCTCCTTAGTTTTAGGTTGCTTCTCTCCTTGATTAGTTTCCATCCATTGCTTCTTGTCCTGCCTTCAGGTGCTTTGGAGAATAGCTTGACTCCCTCTTCTTTGTGGCAGCCCCTGAGATATTGGAACACTGCTATCATGTCACCTCTCGTCCTTCTCTTCATTAGACTAGACATACCCAATTCCAGCAACTGTTCCTTATATGTTTTAGCCTTCAGTCCCCTGATCATCTTTGTTGCTCTTCTCTGCACTCTTTCTAGAGTCCCAACATCTTTTTTATATCGTGATGACCAAAACTGGATGCAGTATTCCAAGTGTGATCTTACAAAGACCTGATAAAGCCGTATTAACACTTCATGTGTTCTTTTAGGTCTGTAGTTTCCTGGATCCAGTAGAACAGCTTGCTTTCAGAAGTTGTGGGTGCTCCATTTCTGCTACTGTATGTGGGGCAGGGTTCTATTCCCAGGGCACCTTGTGAACAATTAGAGTAGAGGTCCCTAACCTTTTGGGCACCAGGGACCAGTTCCGTGGAGAGAGGTTTTTCTGCGGACCGGAGATGGGGCTTTCCTTGTTTGTGCGGCCCAGTTGCTGGCATGCCATGGCCCAGTACCGGTCCACGGACCGGAGGTTGGGGACCCCTGAATTAGAGTGTTCATTCTGTAGCAATGCACTTCACTCTTTCTTTTTAGCCATTCTCTTCATTCCTCTTCTCCCCCTTTTATTTGTTGTCTTAAATATTATGGTGTTAGAGGGCTTTTTTTTTTTTTGGGGAATCACAAGTTTAACCTTTTCATTTCCCAAACTTTGTTTTCCTTTCGCAAAACTGAAATGTTAGGATTATCCTAGCTTTGATGCTTTTCTCTTGCCTGGATAGTATATTTTTGGTTCCAGGCACATGAGCACAGTTTCCCCCACTGATTTATAACAATTGCTTCAGGAGGTTGTTACAACAGGGTTTGTTTCATTTATATCAATGCAATTCAGTAACAGCATGCTAATGTATTCATTACTGCTGGCAAACTGCAAGACTTCTTAATAGATATATTATCAGCCAAGTTGATCATTGAGTATAAAGCCTGCAAGTTGATTTAGTGTGATTTACTGTTAGTTGAACTTTAAACAGATAAATGTTACATCAACATTTGGTTCAAGAGAGAGCATGGAGAAGTTGTAATCAAATGCCACACTAGGTCTATAGCTAAATGTCTATGGAGGTTCTCAGTCCCCTCCAGGTCATGGTTGTCCCAAAGATGCTTTTTCAGGAGGCAACTGGACTTTTCTTGTTTTTCTTTGAAGATGTTTCGCTTCTCATCCAAGAAACTTCTTAAGCTCTTACTCCATCTACTCAGAGCTGAAGAAGCTTCTTGGATGAGAAGCGAAATGTCTTCAAAGAAAAACAAGGAAGTCCAGTTGCCTCCTGAAAAAGCATCTTTGTGGCCACACTAGGTCAAAAATAATCTGTTCATACTTTGCTCATGTTCAACAAGAGAGACTTTCATCAGAAAAATGTTGGGTTACTTGAAACCAGGCAGGGAAGGAGCAAAATCTACCTTCCATGGGAAAAAAACTCATTGGGATGGTCTCTGGGCTGAAAAAGTCTGATCTTGTATCTCAGAATCTTAATGATTTTATTTAAGAGCCTTTGAGCATGACCTCTATGCTTGACCCTAGGTAGAGATTCATAGATTTATAGGTGGACCTTTATGTGATATTTTTGGAGGCCTGAAAGTAAACACTAATACTTCAGTTGGGCATAGAAATGCAATGCAATCTGTATAATCCATTATAGGATTTTGTAACTTCTTAAAGCCTGTTTTATGAGAAAGGTAGCCCTATGCCGAGATTCTGGATTTGGTTACACAAGGAAGAAATTTTACTCCCAACACCCAGTTTAGGAGGAACGTCTTTACCAAATCTGTGTCCAGATGGACACATGGAGGCTGACCCCAAAGAAAAACAATATCTCTCTCATAGAACATAACCAAGTGATCCCACAAGACCAGGTGAATTAATTGCTCCTCACAAGCAGCCAAGACCAAAAAAATATGCAGAGTTTGGTCTAGTTGGAAGTGACTGGTGACGGCAGTGAGTTGTGACTTTATTGCATGAAAACTATAACAATCCGACAGAATTGTAGCTGCCTTTGTTCTCCACTGGATATGGCTTGGCTTTTCAGTGGATTGCAACATGGGAAAGCTTGTCCTAACAAGCTGGGGTAGATGAAGTTGGATCTATTTTCTTCAGAGATGGTTGCAGCCATTAAATGTGTCTCTGCCCATTAGTTCAGAAATCTGACAGGAAAGAAACCAAATAATCTTTTCATACAAGCCCACCTGAAACTGATAGACCAACATCTTTTCAGTATCTTTTCAAAGATGCATTGACAATAGAATAGAATAGAATAGAATAGAATAGAATAGAATAGAATAGAATAGAATAGAATAGAATAGAATAGAATAGAATAGAATAGAATAGAATAGAATAGAATGAATTGCAATAGAATAGAATAGAATGGAATGGAATTAGAATAGAATAGAATAGAATAGAATAGAATAGAATAGAATAGAATAGAATAGAATAGAATAGAATGGAATGGAATGGAATGGAATGGAATGGAATGGAATTAGAATAGAATAGAATAGAATAGAATAGAATAGAATAGAATAGAATAGAATAGAATGGAATGGAATGGAATGGAATGGAATGGAATTAGAATAGAATAGAATAGAATAGAATAGAATAGAATAGAATAGAATGGAATGGAATGGAATGGAATGGAATGGAATGGAATGGAATGGAATGGAATGGAATGGAATTAGAATAGAATAGAATAGAATAGAATAGAATAGAATAGAATAGAATAGAATAGAATAGAACAGAATAGCAAAACTGGAAGGATCCTTGGATATCTTCTAGTCCAACCCCCTGCTCAGGCAGGAAACCCTATACCATTTTGCACAAATGGCTGTCCAGTCTCTTCTAAAAAATGTCCAGTGTTGGAGCATTCACCGCTTCTGGAGGCAGGTTGTTCCACTGGTTAATTGTTCTAACTGTCAGGAAGTTTCTCCTTAGTTCTAGGTTGCTTCTCTCCTTGATTAGTTTCCATCTGTTGCTTCTTGTCCTGCCTTCAGGTGCTTTGGAGAATAGCTTGACTCCCTCTTCTTTGGGGCAGCCCCTGAGATATTGGAATGCTGCTATAATGTCACCCCTTATCCTTCTTTGATTCAGGTATGAAGTATTACATATTAAATGATGGCCATCAATGAGTAGCTGGATTTACGCTTGTTTGAAAACCAGACTTGAATATAAACATCACTTTGCGGAAGAGGCTCAGACTGGCCTTCTTGTACTACCAAGGGATTACACATTTTTTAAAGCTGTTGGTTCTCATCTTTTCAAAAAATATCCCATGCCGAAAGTGGCTGCAATATTGTTTACTGACACAATGCTTCCCTTTTGCAGGGCGCTCTTTGTGTTCTCGCTTGTGTTTCAGGATTACGTTATGAAGATGTGCTTCGCGGAGTTTAGTTCCACTGCCAAATTAATGTATTTTATTTCTTTTGTTCCAATTTCACAGCCCATATATTTTAGGTGATTATTGCTAACTTTTCAGTATTGAGGTGCTTTGAAAATTAACAGCCAGTAGAACTTCTAACAGATTATGACTCAGTGGGTATTCTCAATAAGAGATTATTGGGAAAGGGGCATTAGTTTTTCCCTCCCTCCGTTAATACTTTCAAAAGTGGAAAAAATTATGTCTTGTATTGAAAAGAAATTCTAGCTCTGCTTCAAAATGTTCAGTTCTGTTTATTTCAGGGTAGATTTCACGACAGCAATTCCTAATTAAACAGATTGATGTAGGAGATGACCAGCCTGGGCCTGAGGGGGAGGTCAAGTGTGTCATAAGTCACAAGTCCTTGCGTGCCTGGAGGAGATCTATGTCCAGTCCACCTTGAATGCCTCTCTTATCTCCCACTCATTTCCCCTGACCGTGCCAAAGGTGCTTTTTCAAGAGGCAACTGGACTTTCTTGTTTTTCTTTGGAGACATTTTGCTTCCTATCCAAGAAGCTTCTTCAGTTCTTCAGTCACAGCTGAAGAAGCTTCTTGGATAAGAAGAGAAACATCTTCAAAGAAAAACAAGAAAGTCCAGTTGCCTCTTGAAAAAGCACCTTTGGGACAACCACGACCTGGATGACTGAGAATCTCCATTTTCCTTGACCATTAGTTGGTCAGATTCTTGCAGAGAGCTTAAGCTTGCAATAAAACTTTATACTCATTTAAACTGCCTGAATCTCCTGTTTTCCCCAGTGCTTGACATTTCATACTATAACTTTTGCTTTAGCAAACCATCATGAAAGCTAATTTATGCAATGGATGCTGCTATTCATAACATTAATTGCATGGAGAACAGCTTGAAGCAGATATTGAAGAATGCTGATTTATGCTTAGGCTCATCTTTAGCGGACTGACAGTTATACGAAAATACAACAACCTGTTGACTAGTACAGATTGGGCCCATTAATGACTTTAATGACTTTTCTAAAGCTATTTAGAAAATCAGACAACCACAAACCTCAACATGGAATGAACAAGATGGAATTTTGCCCCCGTTCAGATAAACTGGCAGAAAAATGCAAATTCAGCCCTTGAAACATGTCAACCAATGTAGTTGTTTTGCATGATTTAGCCGAATTTCTAAGGACAATGGCAATGCAGCTAATACCTTCATATTTAATTAAGAACACCTATATACCTATATACCAGAGACCAACTTTTCCAATAAGAAAACACTGCTGAATACACGTGCATTTTAATAAAGCAAACATATCTAAACGAATCTGCACCATTCTTACGCAGAGAAGACTATCGCCCTTGAAGAAAATGTCCTTTGAAGATTCCAAGTTCAAGTTAATTTTGAAAAGTTCAGGATGCTACTACCGGTTCAGAATAGGTAGTTCAAAGCAGGGCTATGAAGGCATCTCCAGCAGATTCTGCAAGCAAATGAATTATAGTACACAATAGTCACAAAGAAATAAAAAGCTAGGGATGGTAGGTGATGGGCCCAGTTACATAATTCTGCTACTCTAATCTGCAAATGCTTCGGTCAAATGTTATCACAGACTTTGTATGTTCCCTTTAGGCTACTCTAGATGGTAGTTGACCTTGAAAAGTTGAATAGCTTTTGATTTAATTTTGGGATGAAAACTATCAGGAAATTTCAGGGTGTAGGAGAGACCAAAAATCCTGGAGTTGCCAAAAAACAACAACAACAACAAAAAAAACCACTCTACAAAGATCTAGTCATGAGGTTGAAGTTGAGGTCTTGGGAAATAGTTTGATACTGAAACTATTGTATAGAATTAATATGTATGTATGCATCAGGAGCGGAGCTTGCATTTTAAAGGTACTACTGAAGTTGGAAGGGATTATCTTTGAGTTATCAGGTTTGATGCTGTGCTCTTGGTTTGTAGAATGGTGATATGTTATAATATTACTGCACTGTCTTTAATGAAAATATTTTTTTCCAATTTTAAAATAATACTTTCTAAGGTTTTTTTTTCCTCAATCCAAAGGCCCCAAATGAGGGTTTTTGCATGCAAGAGAAACCAAAAATTAGTTTCATCATGATTCCTGAATAAGAAATAATGTCACAAGGATTGTTGTCTTAATCCTCACCTTGGCCACAGAATTGGAGTGATCTATCTTGAAAAGGTACTTCTTAGAAACCAACTAGTCAGTGAAAATTCATTCTAGAAAAAGGAAGAACTTTCCAAAATACTCCTTTTCTTAACATTTTGACATCAAGTCCTTATTTCTTCTGATGTTAGAACTATTCCTTCCTTCTCTCATCCTTCCTCCCTCCCTCCCTCCCTCCCTCCCTCCATTCATCCCTTCCTTCTCTTTTCCTTCCTCCCACCTTCCTTCCTTGCTTCCTTCCTTCCTCCCACCTTCCTTCCTTCCTTCCTTCTCTTTTCCTTCCTTCCTTCTCTTTTCCTTCCTTCCTTCCTTCCTTCCTTCCTTCCTTCCTTCCTTCCTTCCTTCCTTCCTTCCTTCCTTCCTTCCTTCCTTCCTTCCTTCCAATCACCATTTTTTTCTTCTTTTCTACAAGGAAATGTAAGTGACATTTGCAAAAAGAACAGACTCAAAGAGAAAATGAAATGCTTAGCATGTCAATCAACTCTATCCTGGTTGAAAGATCTACTGTTCAGCCTGGACAATAACATGGCTTCCCCTCCAGAGAGCTACTCTTCAACATCAAACTCTTCTCTGTCTCTCTCTTCCTATGGATTTTCAGAACAGAACGTTCTCTGACAGCTCTTTGTAGATCTTCTCTCAACTAGCTTTTAGTCCAGACAAAACATAATCACAGTCCCAATTAATTAATTAATTAATTAATTAACGGCATAAAATATTTGGATTCCAGTGTTTAAAAACGGCCGAAGAAGAGACCTATCTTACACTCCTTGAGAGAGAGGAGTCCAAACAGGAGTCCTAAAAAGGACCTGTCTCTTGTTTCTGAATGATTTTGAGTTCAAGCTTAAGATTGTAGCAATCAGCCAAATTCTCAAGCAAACGTAGAAGATCGTCCCAACAACTTATTTGCCAAGCACGTAGCAATAGCATCTGGACTTATATACCAGCCCACAGTGCTTCACAGCACTCTCTGGGTGGTTTACAATTTCAGCCTATTGCTCCCAACAATCTGGGTTTTCATTTTACTGACCGCAGAAAGGTGGACGGCTGAGTCAACTCTGAGCCCCCAGCAGGATCGAACTCCAGGCTGTGGGCAGAGTTTGCTTGCAATACTGCATTCTAATCACCGTGCCACCACAGCTCATAAGGCAAGCCATGAAACTGGAATATAATTTAAGCTGTATGTTATTAATTGTTTGGACACCAACATCAGCCTAGTAGCTGCATCCTCAATCTCTTACAAAATATATAGTATCCTATATGTATTAAAGTGAGCACTTATTAAAGCCCCAATAATAGGCAAGAAGGAAGGAAGGAAAGTAGGAAAGAAGGAGATAGGAATGAGAAGAAGGAAGGAAGGAAAGGAAGGAAGGAAGGAAGGAAAGTAGGAAGGAAGGAAGGAAGGAAGGAAGGAAGGAAGGAAGGAAGGAAGGAAGGAAGGAAAGGAAGGAAGGAAGGAAAAAGGAAGGAAGACCAGTGGACAATAGAATGTTAGGAGTTTCTAAAACGTTATTTGTAGAACTCAGCTTTCTACTGCCCTGCTTCCACCTTTTATAGTTTATGGTTCACAGTATCTGGGCTGGTTCTCAAAATTAGTATTGATTCCCACTTTATTCTTGGCTTATTTGAAATCTTCAGTTCTTCTCTCAAGGAAATAAAGCTTGTTTACCAGCATCAGGCAGGTGATCACAATCAATGTTTGTTTAGCTGCTGTGTATTAGCTCTAAATGGTGCCATTTGTTGGTTATACTTGTGTTCTTCCACTCCTACTTTGCTCTCCCTTTGCTTATTTTTTTTTGGCCAGTTAGAATAGAAAGATAGATTAGTCATACCATGCTGTTATATGAGAACATTATAATGTAGATTATAGAGAGAATGCAAGTATTCATTTCATACCACAGCTTTTAAAGTTTTTGAACTATCTTTAAAAGTGACCACCCCTAAGTATAGAATAGAATAGACCTGGAAGGGACCTTGGAGGTCTTCTAGTCCAGCCCCCTGCTCAAGTAGGAGAACCTATACCATCTCAGACAAGTGACCATCTAGCCTCTTCTTTAAAATCTCCAGTGACGGAGCGCCCACAATTTCTGAAGGCAAGCTGTTCCACTGTTTAATTGTCCTCACTGTCAGGAAGTTTCTCCTCAATTCCAGGTTGCTTCTCTCTTTGATCAGCTTCCAACTATTGTTTCTTGTCCTGCCCTCTGGTGCTTTGGTGAATAACGTGACCCCCTCTTCTTTCTGGCAGGTATCTGAAATGGTATAGGTTCTCCTGCTTGAGCAGGGGGTTGGACTAGAAGACCTCCAAGGTCCCTTCCAGCTCTATTCTATTCTATTCTATTCTATTCTATTCTATTCTATTCTATTCTATTCTATTCTATTCTATTCTATTCTATTCTATTCTATTCTATTCTATTCTATTCTATTCTATTCTATTCTATTCTATTCCCTGAAGATGGGCTCCAGCATGAATCCTAAAGCTTGGAAGACAAAATCTCTTGTCCTGGTGACTGACCCAGATCAGATTTAGTGTAATGTTTAAGATATCAGGGTAGAAACCAGAAGACTATAAGTTCTAGTCCCACCTTGGGGGGGAAAGGAAACTGGGTGGTCTCTCTCTCTCAGCCCTAGGAAGGGGCCAATGGCAAGTCATTTTTGATAAACCTTGTCAAGAAAGCTGCAGGGATTTATCCAGACAGTCTCCAAGAATTGTATATGATTGAATGCTGCAAGAACAGACAGAGTAAGCTATAAAGAGAACAGGATCTGATTCACTGCTGCTTTTGGTTACCCTCCGTGTGATGAAGACACTAACAGGCCAAAGAGACTCACTTTCATAAGGCTCTTGACACCAGTATTGAAATGGCTCCTGAAAACCATTCTCTGAGTTAGGATACAAGGAGTAGAGTAGAATAGAGCTAGAAGGGACCTTGGAGGTCTTCTAGTCCAGCCCCCTGCTCGAGCAGGAGATCCTATGCCATTTCAGACAAGTGACTGTCTAGTCTCTTCTTAAAAACCTCCAGGGATGGAGCGTCCACAATTTCTGAAGGCAAGCTGTTCCACTGGTTAATTGTCCTCACTGTTAGGAATTTTCTCCTCAATTCCAGGTTGCTTCTCTCTTTGATCAGTTTCCAACCATTGTTTCTTGTCCTTCCCTCTGGTGCTTTGGATAATAACGTGACCCCCTCATCTTTGTGGCAGCCCCTCAGATACTGGAACACTGCTATCATGTCTCCCCTATTTCTTCTTTTCTTTAGACTAGCCAAACCCAAGTCCTGCAGCTGTTTTCCGTATGTTTTAGTCTCCAGGCCTTGGATCATCTTAGCTGCTCTTCTCTGAATTTTTTTTCCAAACTCTCAACATCTTTTTTGTGATATGGTGACCAAAATTGGCTGCAGTATTCCAGGTGTGGTCTCACTAGGGTTTTATAAAGCGGTACTAATACTTCACGTGATCTTGATTCTATGCCTCTGTTTATACAACCCAGGATTGTGTTAGCTTTTTTGGCTGCTGCTGCACACGGCTGGCTCATAGTCAAGTGATTGTCCACTAGGACTCCAAGGTCCCTCTCACAGTTGCTGTTTCTGAGCCAGGTCTCACCTAATCTGTACTTAAGCCTTTGATTTTTCCTGCCTAAATGTGAAACTTTGCTTTTCTCCAGATTGAAACTTATTTTGTTGGATAGGGCCCATTGTTCAAATTTGTCAAGATCTTTTTGGATCCTGAGTTTGCCTTTTGGGGTTATATTGAGATGTAATCAAGAGTCTAAACGTGGGAACCCATCTTTACAAACTCATGTCAGCTGGATTGCTTATCTATACTATTAGTCAAATGTAATAACAGCAACTATTTCCTATTTCACTATATCCAGTACCTTTCTTAACTCTTTGTGGGGTAGCAGACTACTCCTTCTGCGCAAAAATGAAATGAATAAAATCAAGACAACAGTGCAATTCAGAATCCAGTGGGGAAAATTATCAGTCTGTCCGATGCTTGGCAACTACCTGCCGAATAGCTGTTTTCAAACAAGACCATTTCAAAAGGAAATTTCAGCATGAAAGTCCTGAACAGACACTTGTTAAAAAGATATGTCTGATCACCTGTGGCTTGAACACAGCCTGTGAGTTTCTTATGTCTTAATTAGCTTGCAATCCTAGATGAGAAGCAGGCTGGTGCACAAATAAGATACACCACTGATTTGTGCAGTTACTTTTTTCCCCCCTTCAAAATTATTCTAGTACTCTTGTTTATTCTGCTTTCCCCGTGTTGCTTTCCTAGCAGCAGACCTGGAAAAATCTTACGTTGGCCCTCTTTGAACAAGTAAAATGCGTGTTACATGCATGCATGCGCAGATACAAACATACATACACACATCAATTTTTTTTACTTCTGGTGCATAAGAAAAGCAAAACCCTGGAAAGGATTGACAATTAAGCAAATAGAGGGGAAGAGAAAAGAAAATGTAAAGTTTATATTAGCACCATTCAGTATACCTCTATTTTGTTGTTGTTAGTTGCGAAGTCGTGTCCGACCCATCGTGACCCCATGGACAACGTTCCTCCAGGCCTTCCTGTCCTCTACCATCTTCTGGAGTCCATTTAAGCTCATGCCTACTGCTTCAGTGACTCCATCCAGCCACCTCATTCTCTGTCGTCCCCTTCTTCTCTTGCCCTCCATCTTTCCCAGCATTAGGCTCTTCTCCAGTGAGTCCTTCCTTCTCATTAGGTGGCCAAAGTATTTGAGTTTCAACTTCAGGATCTGGCCTTCTAAAGAGCAGTCGGGGTTGATCTCCTCTAGGACTGACCGGTTTGATCGCCTTGCAGTCCAGGGGACTCGCAGGAGTCTTCTCCAGCACCACAGTTCAAAGGCCTCAATTCTTTGGCGCTCAGCCTTTCTTATGGTCCAACTTTCACAAGGCGCCATACATTGCAACTGGGAAAACCATGGCCTTGACTATACGCACTTTTGTTGGCAGGGTGATGTCTCTGCTTTTTAGTATGCTGTCTAGATTTGCCATAGCTTTCCTCCCCAGGAGCAAGCGTTTTTAATTTCTTGGCTGCAGTCCCCATCTGCGGTGATCTTGGAGCCCAGGAAGATAAAATCGGTCACTAACTCCATTTCTTCCCCATCTATTTGCCAGGAATTGAGATGTCATGATCTTGGTTTTCTTAATGTTGAGTTTCAAGCTAACTTTTGCACTCTCCTTCTTCACCGCATCAAGAGGCTCTTTAGTTCCTCTTCACTTTCCTGCCATTAGAGTGGTAGCATCTGCATATCTTAGGTTGTTGATATTTCTCCCGGCAATCTTAATTTCACTTTTGATCTCTAGCCTGCCTTTCTCATGATGTGCTCCTTCCTATTAATTAAATAGTCCGGGCGACAGAAACAGCCTTGCCGGACTCCTTCCCAAGTTTGAACCAATCGTTTTCCGTGTCAGTTCGCACTGTTGCTGTCTTTTGACCCTCATATAGGTTTCATCAAGAGACATAAGATGGTCTGGTACTCCCATCTCTTTAAGAACTTGCCACAATTTGTTGTGATCCACACAATCAAAGGCTTTAGCATAGTCAATGAAGCAGAAGTAGATGTTTTTCTGGAACTCCCTAGCTTTCTCCATGATCCAGCGTATGTTGGCAATTTGATCTCTAGTTCCTCTACCTCTTCAAAATCCTGCCTGTACTTCTGGAAGTTCTCAATCCACATACTGCTGGAGTCTAGCTTGTAGGATTTTAAGCATAACTTTACTTGCATGTGAAATGAGTGCAATGGTGCGATAGTTTGAACATTCTTTGGCATTGCCTTTCTTTGGAATTGGAATGTAAACTGACTTTTTCCAATCCTGTGGCCACCGTTGAGTTTTCCAAATTTGCTGGCAAATTGAGTGTAGCACTTTTACTGCATCGTCTTTTAAGATTTTGAATAGTTCAGCTGGAATACTATCACCTCCACTAGCTTTGTTGTTGCTCAGCTTTCCTAAGGCCCATTTCACTTCACATTCTAGGATGTCTGGCTCGAGGTCCAAAAGTTGGGACCACCCCATCGTGGTTATCAGATGCTAAGCTCGTTCTTGTATAGTTGCTTCTGTGTAATTTTGCCACCTCTTCTTAATCTCTTCTGCATCTTTGGTTCCCTGCCATTTTGTCCTTTATGCATGCCCATCTTTGCATGAAACGTTTCCCTTCATATCTCCAATGTGCCTGAAAGAGATCTCTGTTCTCTCGCTATTCTATTGGTCCGGTCTATTTTCCTTTGCACTGTTCATTAAGCGATGCATTCTTATCTCTTCTAGCCTATTCTCTGGAATTCTGCATTCAATTGGGTGTATCATTTCTCTTTCTCCCTTGCCTTTCGCTTCCCTTCTTTCCTCGGCTATTTGCAAAGCTTCCTCAGACAGCCATTTTGCTTTCTTGCATTTCTTTTTCTTTCGGATGGTTTTAGTTGCTACCTCTTGTACAATGTTGCAAACCTCCATCCATAGTTCTTCAGGCACTCTATCAGATCTAATTCCTTAAATCTACTTGTCACCTCTACTGTATATACATCATGGATATGATTTAGTTCATACCTGAGTGGCCTAGTGTTTTTCCCTACTTTCTTCAATTTAAGCCTAAATTTTGCAACGAGAAGCTCATGATCTGAGCCACAGTCAGCTCCTGGTCTTGTTTTACTGACTGTAATAGAGCTTCTCCGTTCTTTGGCTGCAGATGGCACATAGTCATACTGACATTTCTGTGTTGAACCGTCTGTGATGTCCAGTGTGTGATACGTCTCTTGGGTTGTGGAAAGAGTGTTTGCTATGACCATCGTATTCTCGTGCAAAATCTATCAGCCTGTGCCCTGCTTCGTTTTGTGTACTCCAGAGGCAAACTTGCCTGTTATTCCGTTTATCTTTTGGCTTCCTACTTTAGCATTCCAATCCCCCATGATGATAAGGACATCATTTTTTGGTGTTGATTCTATAAGGTGCTGTAGGGAACCGGTCAATTTCATCCTCTTCAGCACCAGTGGTTGGGGCATAGACTTGGATTACTGTGATATTGAATGGCTTGCCTTGGATTCGCACTGAGACCATTCTGTCATTTTGGGGATTGTATCCCAGTATTGCTTTTTCTACTCTTTTATTGACTATGAAGGCTACTCCATTTCTTCTGAGGGATTCTTGCCCGCAGTAGTATACCTGATGGTCCTCTGAATTAAATTCACCCATTCTTGTCCATTTTAGTTCGCTGATTCCTAAGATGTCGATGTTCAGTCTTGTCATCTCTTGTTTGACCACGTCCAGTTTGCCTTGATTCATGGATCTTACATTCCAGGTTCCTATGGGAAAAAAATCTTTACAGCATCGGACTTTCCTTTCACCACCAGATGCATCCACAGCTGAGCATCCTTTCGGCTTTGGCCCAGTCGCTTCACTCTTTCTGGCGCTACTAGTACTAGCCCTCTGCTCTTCCCCAGTAGCATATTGGACACCTTCCGACCTGAGGGGCTCATCTTCCAGCGTCATATCTTTTTGCCTTTTAGTACTGTCCATGGGTTTTCATGGCAAAGATACTGGAGTGGGTTGCCATTTCCTTCTCCAGTGGTCACATTTTGTCAGAACTCTCTGCTATGACCTGTCCGTCTTGGGTGGCCCTGCATGGCATAGCTCATAACTTCATTGAGTTACGCAAGCCCCTTCGCCACGACAAGGCAGTAATCCATGAAGGAGAGTATACCTCTATAGGCCTTTGTAATTTCCCAAAGGTAATCTTCCCTGCATTCACCCATTTTTGTAAACATAGTTTGATCAGATTCACAGGGGTTTGTTTTTCCTTATATGTACTGGAATATTCTGATTCTACATCAACCAGCTGCCTATGGTTGCCTCCCATAAACATTTGCCAGCAATGATCATAACTGTAAGGTTGTGTTATCCTTACGGTTTTGTCAAATCCACTTTGAAACCCTTCCAAAATAAATTTGATGCTGAGACCACCAACCCTAATTAAGAGTTCTGGAGGGATCAAAAGCTTGCTTGACCCGGATGTCATCTTGGTTGGTTCTAATACACGAATGAAGGCAAATACAAGGCTAATACAGAGAATGCCTGAGGATGTTAGAATGGAATTAAATTGAATACTTTAATTTACATCGTCATCATCATCATCGTCATCATCATCATCATCATCATCATCATCATCATCATCATCATCATCATCATCCTTTTAACCATGTCTGTCCACTGCAGGATGAAGGCCTCTTCCACATGTTTCTAACCAATACAGTCCTGAGCTTTTTTTTTTTTTTTTGCCAATTGGGCCCGCCATACTTGCTGATGTCGTTGATCCATCTTGTTTTAGGTCTCTTTTGTGGATGTTTTTTTTTATCAAGTGGGATCCATTCTATGACTGGATTGGTCCACCTGCCATCAGTTCTTCTTGCTATGTCAGTGGCCCCCAACCTTTTGGGCACCAGGGACCGGTTCCGTGAAGAGAGGTTTTTCCGCAAACTGGAGGTGTGTGTGGTTTTGTATGCTACTTGCATCCCACGGATGGGACTTTGCCTGTTTGTGTGGCCCGGTTTCTAGCATGCCGTGGCCTGGTGCCGGTCCATGAACTGGGGGTTGCCTACCCTTGTGCTATGTAACTAGCCCATTTCCATTTCAATTCTTTTACTCTCTTGATGATATCATATACTTTTGTTTGTTCTCTAATCCATGCGTGGGTCTTTTTATCTTGTCTTGTAATGCCGAGCATGTATCTTTCCATGACTTTTTGCGCTACTCTTAGCTTTTGTATCGATTGTGAGGTTAGCATCCATGTTTCACTGGCAAACATAATACCATTATGTATAGCAATAGCAATGGCACTAAGACTTATATACCGCTTCACAGTGCTTTACAGCCCTCTCTAAGCAGTTCACAGAGTCTGCATATTGCCCCCAATGATCCAGGTCTTCGTTTTACCGACCTTGGAAGGATGGAAGGCTGAGTCAACCTTGAGCTGGTCAGGATTGAACTGCCAAATTGCAAGCAGCCAGCAGTCAGCAGAAGTAGCCTGCAGTACTGCATTCTAACCACTGCGCCACCAAGGCTCATGCTTTCTATGGAAGATAGGAAACAAAAGATGAATTCCATCTAGTATATGTTGCCCATAACCAATGATTTAAAAACCAATGGTTTTTTGCACACAGATATCTAGGTTTAAAAACTAATGCTTTGTTGTACAGACAAATCTTGGTTTAAAAACTAATGGTCTTTTGCACACACATATCTAGGTTTAAAAACTAATGTTTTATTGTACAGATATATCTAGGTTTAAAAACCAATGGTTTGTTGCACACACACATCTAGCTAGCTAATTAATGCTGGCTTCTGATTCAGTAGATCTCTTCACAATTCATACCCTAAAACTGTCTTCAGTTTTCATAATTTCTAGCATAACCTTTGAACATTCTGCAATTCGGTGACTTTGTTCACATCTTACTATCCTGTTTTTTTACTATTTTTCCTCTAATGAACAGCCACGGATTATCTTAATTTTGCTTTTAAAAATGTAAATAATTTCAATTTGGATCTGGTTCATGTTTCAAAGTGTTCACTTTGATTTAGCTTCATGTACGTATGTAGGCAGTGAGCAAGGCAGTCGGACTGCCAACCAGCCAGGCTGTAAATCAGCATTTAGAAATAAATTCTAAACAGTTTTGAATATAGCAATTTGCATTTATTGTATGATAACATTTGAAAAAGAGCCCATTGACATTAACACTTTTTCCAATCAGACTGTTACACTGCAGGCTCTTAAGTAAAAGGAACTTAATCAGTGAAATTATTTTTCCCCCTTATGTCTTTAGTCTCTGGAGATGCATTTATTTCAATCTAGATAGTACCGGTTGAGAAATGTTGAAGAGAAGTTAATAGTAACAGCTGGTAATTGTTCCTTGTCCAAAAACATTTTCTGTTTCCTAAGATTCATAAGCCTCACTCACAAATGACAACAATTCCCACAAAGAAGAGGGAGTCAAGCTATTCTCCAAGGCGCCTGAGGGCAGGACAAGAAGTAATGGATGGAAACTAGTCAAGGAGAGAAGCAACCTGGAACTGAGGAGAAACTTCCTGACAGTTAGAACAATTAACCAGTGGAACAACCTGCCTCCAGAAGCGGTGAATGCTCCAACACTGGAAGTTTTTAAGAAGAGACTGGACGGCCATTTGTCCGAAATGGTATAGGGTTTCCTGCCTGAGCAGGGGGTTGGACTCGATGACCTCCAAGGTCCCTTCCAACTTTATTATTATTATTATTATTACTTTTTCTTTGTTCTTTTGTATCACTATGGAAAATAAAAACGTCCCACGTCTTAAAAATGAACACGAAAAAAGAGAAATAGTGATAAGAGAATTACTATAAACCTTTCCATTTTGCTCCTCATCTCTTGGATATTGCCACAACTACTTATTGTAAATTCTATTTTTCCACTCAGGGAATCAACAGAAACATGAGCGGTGTTCTCTCAGATTGTCTTTATTTCCTATGACCCGATCCTTGAACCATTTAAACGCTTGCTTAAAAACAGAGCCACAAAGTTGCAAGTGTTGAGTATAAGCATTTGTGGTGCTTCTAAGCTTCTAAGTCTTGCTTTCTCCCAGTCTAGAAGTATCTCTGCAGATGTGCAGGGAGCAAAGAAGCACTCAGGAATAGTGGGAGTGAAATGCGTGCCTGGGTTCACAGGGTGACAATCAGTCACAATCTCTCTTGGTTGCTACGTATCCTACAAAAAAACAAAGCAGTGCAATATCTTAAGGGCTTAAAGGGTGAACTATCAAAATATGCTGACCGAAATGTAATAAATACAATAAAAATAAATAGAATTTTGTTCAGGCTTATTTCTTTAATGCGCCCATTTCATTTGGAATGTTTTGTCCATCCTTCACAAGTGATGTGGTCTAATTCAATGCACACTTTCAGCACAAATGTACAGGTGGTTTAGTGAGTTTTGCTCCATTTTGTGACCTTTCTTGCCACAGTTATTAAGTGAATCCCTGCGGTTGTTAAATTAGTAGCCTGGTTGTTAAGTGAATCTGGCTTCCGTATTAACCTTGCTTGTCAGAAGTTTGCAAAAGGTGATCCCATGATCCCGGGACACCTCAAGCATCATAAATATGAGCCAGTTGCAAAGCATCTGAATTTTGATCACATGACCCTGGGGATGCTGCAACGGTCGTAAGTGTGAAAGTGGTCGTAAGTCATTTTTTTCAGTTCCGCTGTAACTTCAAACAGTCATTAAATGAATGGTTGTAAGTTAGGACTATCTGTAGGGGGTATAGTGTGCAATTGTTTGATGTGTTTTTATGGGTTAACTACACTAAAAAAAAATGCAGATTTTAGTGCATAACAATTCTGACTGGAAAAGAGGGTTGAAACTGGATTTATTTGTATTAAAATAATGGCCCCATCGCATCTCACAAATGCTGCCAGGAAAAGATTCAATAACAAGGAGAGGTTTGTGTGTGCTTTTACACTTTTAATAACAATAATAATAAAGTTGGAAGGGACCTTGGAGGTCATCTAGTCCAACCCCCTGCTCAGGCAGGAAACCCTATACCATTTCAGACAGATGGCTATCCAGTCTCTTCTTAAAAACTTCCAGTGTTGGAGCATTCACCGCTTCTGGAGGCAGGTTGTTCCACTGGTTAATTGTTCTAACTGTCAGGAGGTTTCTCCTTAGTTCTAGGTTGCTTCTCTCCTTGATTAGTTTCCATCCGTTGCTTCTTGTCCTGCCCTCAGGTGCCTTGGAGAACAGCTTGACTCCCTCTTCTTTGTGGCAGCCCCTGAGATATTGGAAGACTGCTATCATGTCCCCCCTCGTCCTTCTCTTCATTAAACTAGACAGACCCAATTCCAGCAACCGTTCCTTATATGTTTTAGCCTCCAGTCCTCTAATCATCTTTGTTGCTCTTCTCTGTACTCTTTCTAGAGTTGCAACATATAAAAATGTGGCTGTTCTTTTTTCCCCATAGCTCAGAAAGTTTTATTTATTTGGTTCCCTGTTTATTTGAACAACCACAATTAAAAATATTCTTTACTGCGTATCAGTAAAACATCCATGGTAAAATAACGTTAACAGCAATGACTATGTAATCATGCAGTGTTCGTAAAGTAGGTACTGAAATCCGTGATTTAAGAGGCCAGCTGCTTGATCAACTATCCATTTAATTCAGATGATAATAAATATTTTAAATTATAGCAACAGGAAATGGAATTTAGGAATTCTGGCCATCTTCGCTACCGTATGTATACCAGCTCTTAGACGGCACGCAAATATTGAAGGAGTACTGCATTTGTCTGATGCTGTAGCTTAATAAAGATTAATTAGGATAATTTTAGCAAGTAATGGTATGAATCGTGACTTCCCCACCCTTTTTTCCCCCCGGGAAGGTAACAAAACCTGATGAAGGGAAAATATGGTCACAAATTGCCTCCACTTCAAGTTACTCCTCTGTTCTCAAATGAGTCTTCCAGAAGCTATTAGCTGTGCTATTTCCATTAGAATTCGAGAAGGTAATGGAAAGGCGGGAGGAAGAGCTTTTCCTTTATAAAAAACAAAATTCATCATTATGCTGCTGAGGCTATCTAGTATGCCCTCACAGAAAGGATGTTGGGGGCTTTGACCTCTGGGATCTCATGACATTAAAATTCCATGTTCAGAGATGTTCTCAGTGATTGCTTTCCGAAGTGGATCTTCAGCATAAATAAAGCAGTAGAGAAATTATAATACTCCCCATTGACATTTCAAAAAAGAGGGTCTCTGCCTATATTTAGAACACCTTCCCTATGTCGATTGCTTTCACTCTTGAATATGGTGTGAGAGATCTGGAATAGCATGCCAAACCAAAACACCTTGGCTTCTATGAGAAGCTTAGCAGCAGTTTGGTGTCGTCATGGTTAAGGTGCTAACCTAGAAGCCAGGAGAGTGTGAATTCTAGTCCCAACTTGAAAGCCAGCTGGGTGACTTTGGGCCAGTCACTCTCTCTCAGCCCACCTCACCCCACCGAGTTATTATTGTGGGGAAAATAGGAGGAGGAGGAGGCAGTATGTGATGTCTCCCTTGAGCGATTCTCCAGATATCTCCCCGGATGTCAGCTCGGGGAAGTTGAGCCAATTCCTTGCATGTCAGGAACTGAGTTGATTGATGGCTCTGAATGGCCAGACAGAAGGGATTTGGCTGAGGCTCCAGCTGGGGAAAGCTTGCAGTTGTGGACAGCCAGCGAAGAGGAGGAGGAACTGCCTTCTGCATCTGATTGGAGAACATGTGTTGTTGTTGTTGTTAGTTGCGAAGTTGTGTCCAACCCATCGCCACCCCATGGACAACGTTCCTCCAGGCCTTCCTGTCCTCTACCATCTTCTAGAGTCCATTTAAGCTCACGCCTACTGCTTCAGTGACTCCATCCAGCCACCTCATTCTCTGTCGTCCCCTTCTTCTATTGCCCTCAATCTTTCCCAGCATCAGGCTCTTCTCCAGTGAGTCCTTCCTTCTCATTAGGTGGCCACAGTACTTGAGTTTCAACTTCAGGATCTGGCCTTCTAAAGAGCAGTCAGGGTTGATCTCCTCTAGGACTGACCGGTTTGATCGCCTTGCAGTCCAAGGGACTCGCAGGAGTCTTCTCCAGCACCATAGTTCAAAGGCCTCAATTCTTTGGCGCTCAGCCTTTCTTATGGTCCATGTTGAGGGAGAATATGTAGGGCAGAGAAAAGGCAGAAGCAGAGAAGGTCAGCCAGACTAGTCAAGAGGAGAGGGCCCAGCCCTTCTTGATGGGCTGCATTGGAAGCTGGCTATTTATCACAGCAGACAGGCATTGCTGGGAACAACGTGTTTGTTTCCTAGCTGTGTGTTTGGTCATCGTGATTCCTGCTTCACTCTGAATTGACACCGTGTTTAGAATTGTGCCTTGGACACTCTGAACTTTTCTTGCCCTACGAGCTCTCTTGTGTGTGGCCTTAGGTTTTGCCTGGTGGATTTAAGTTTGTCTGGTAGAGTTATTCTGTTTGAGCAACTTTCAAGTGCCTTGTGGACTATGGGGCCATTGCTCTGTGGACTAAACTTGGTCTGCTCGTGGCTGGACTTATATGGGACAGTTCTGAGTTTTTGGTGAAGGGAATAGCTGGGGAATTTTAATAAATTCACTAGACCACAGTTATGTGGGTGTGTGTGTGTGTGTGAGTGAGCTGGGCAGCACACAGTATTAGGTATGTTCCCTGCCTTGAGTTATTTATAAAAATTATGATGATGGAATAAAAAAAATATCTACAAAAAAAGTACTGTTTCACTATCAGAAAGTTGGGAATGTGTTTCTTACCGGTTACTTTGGGGGGCCTTTCTAGACTCAACAGGAGACATTGCTGTGGCTCAATGTAGGGCAGAATTCAAAGAAAGAGAGAAGTAGTTAATAGCAAGATTTTTTTTAAAAAAAATTAACTGGTTTTGCTTCTGTATGTCTCTGTGTGCACCATATTTCTCATTTGGGTCTATTCTAAGCCGGCAATGTTTCCGAGATCATAATTTCCAAACAAACATTGATTTTATCTTTAGAATGGCTTGTTTTGGATAGATCACTGGAAGTGACATTAAGATGTCCTTTAGACTTGCTCTACCTAAATGATGCAAGTAAATATTTGTTTAACTGTGTCTAATCATGTCTGCATTATTTAAATTCTTCACCATCCAGCTATTTCTTTCCTTTTTGCCTTTGTTTGAAGACTTCAGAGATTCGCATTAGGCACTATCTTCCTTATTCCTATCTTCAATTCTTTTGAAAACTGGGCTGGTAATATACAATGCTTTTGTATGCAGAAGGTGTCAAAACATTCAACTTCTCCAAGGCTGGCTGAAAATTAGCTGCCTGAAGCCTTTGGTGGAACCGGTGGCTTTTCCAAGGTGGATTAGGAAATTTCTTGCCTGAAGCCTTCAAAAGCAACTGACAGATGCTAGATGATCAATGATGTGATTCACAGCTCCCGTTTTCCTATATTTTTACCCTGCAAAGGAGGGAAGACAGATGTTTAAAAGTTGGAAAGTTCCACAGAATATCAGATATCACATTCTTTTACCCCAACTCTCAATTGTTCTTCTATTTTTCCTCTTCTGCCTTTTTATACCGAGTGGCCAATTTGTACATCTATTCTTAATTGTATGTGCTACTATAGCTTCATATGAAGCTATAGTAGCACATATGTCATAGCTTCACATGATATATTGGATAATAAAGATAAACATCTGTCAAAAAAGATCTAAGGCACACCAATAAAATTAACACCCCATGCATTGGATAAAAGTGGACTCTAAGCTTATAAAAAGCTTCTGTTGTCAACCTTATTTTTTTAAGTCTCTTCAATCTTCTTATCTGTAAAAGATTAAAGTGGTCTGTAATAGGCACTGTTGATTCCGTGGTTTCAAATCACACCACATATTTATTTATTTCTGTCCTGCCTTTTTACAAATAACTCAAGGCAATGAACATATCCTGCACACTTTTCTCCTCCTAAATCAGGGGTCCCCAACCTGTGGCCCGTGGCCCGCTACTGGGCCATGGCCTCTTGGCCACTGGGCCACATGAAGGGATGGTCAGTGCACACATTGTGTACATGCATTTACCCCTACACTCACGCTAGCGCTGCTGTTAGCATCCCTCAATGCTACTGCTGCCCCACCCCAAGCATCCTGATGGCGCTAGCGACACCCCACGCCAAGCATCCCACCAGCACTAATGAAGCCCCGAGTGTCCCTCTGGCACTAGCGCTGTGCTGAGCATCCCCCCAGCGCTTGCACCACCACACACCAAGCGTCCCACCGGTGGTAGCGCTGCCCCACGCTGAGCGTCCCGCTGGCACTAGCACCGCCCCATTTGTGGCACTCGCACTCTCGCGGCCCCATTTGCGCATGCACATGTGCTCGCATGTGACCCATTTGTGCATGCACACGTGCACATAATTGTTGTGATTCCTCGCCAGCCAGGGGACCCGGCAGCTGAGTCAGGGGAATCAGAGGAGGAGGAGGGGCCTGGAGTGACATCAGAGTCAGAGGAAGGCTCTGAGGAGCTCTAAGATTTACAGTCTGACAAGGAGTCTGTCCCCTCTACTCGTGCTCAGACTGAGACACAGCTGTGCTGGGAGTCTGAGTTGGACAGTGATGAATCACAGCTGGAAGATATCCAGGATGCACGTAAACGTTGGCAAGAAAAGTGAGTCGGACAGAGGAATGCAATGGGGCGGCTCCAAAGGCAAAGGAGAAGGCATTAGGAAGCTACGCTTGGCTGCATAATAAAAGGGAAGGTGTGGGAGATGCTGGTTGCCAAAGGCAACCATTTGAGTTAAGGAATGGAGTTTCTGTGAACTGTGTTTTGTTTGCCTTGGACATTGACTCAGGTCTGTAAATAATAAAAGGGGATCGTTGTTTTTTTTTGCGGTTCCAGCCTGCTTGTTGGAAGAGGGGTTTCTCCTTGTGAGCTTAACAAGGACTCACATAGGCTGGGACAGAACAATAATGGTGCCTGCCTCCCTTTCCGGGCCGCCAAACCAAAAAGGTTGGGGACCTCTGTCCCAAATGTCAATGGAGATTCTCAGTCATCCACATCATGGTGCTTTTTCAGAAGGCAACTGGCCTTTCTTGGTTTTTCTTTCTTTCTTCCCATCCAAGAAGCTTCTTCAGCTCTAAATGGATGGTCCTTCCATCCCTCACCATCCACTCAGAGGCTGAGGAAGCTTCTTGGATGAGAAGCAAAACGTATTCAAAACAACAACAACAACAACAACAACAACAAGAAAGTCCAGTTGCCTCCTGAAAAAGCACCTTTGGGTTTCTCCTCCTATTTTCCCCGCAGCAACAAATCGGTGTGGTAGGTTGGGCTGAGAGAGAGAGAGTGGGCTGGCCTAAAATCACCCAGCTAGCTTTCATGACTAAGGCAGGACTGGAACTCATGGCTTCCCACTTTTTAGCCTGGTGTCTTCACCACTAGAGCAAACTGGCTTGCCTAGCTATAAGATATGGAAGTGATCCAAGTAAATCTTCACTTCATTATTAAGGACTAATAATGAAGATAATAACTTTTAATTAATAATTAAGAAATATTAAGAAGTTGCTTATGCTTGGTGGAAATATATCCTTTCCTTGTAGGAATTTTCTGAAGGGTATCAGTGTCTTGTGCTTTAGGTCATCTGGAAAACTCTGAGGAAGCTAACCATCAAATAAGGAACAGCCACATCATTCGTATGAAATATACTGTAAACCAGGGGTCTTCAAACCTGGCCCTTTTATGACTTGTGGACTTCAACTCCCAGAATTCCTCAGACAGCGTGCCTGGCTGAGGAATTCTGGGAGTTGAGGTCCACAAGTCATAAAAGGCCAAATTTGAAGACCCCTGTCTTAAATCTAACAAACAAAATGGAGGCTGGCTGAGGAATTCTGGGTGTTGAAGTCCACAAGTCATAAAAGGGCCAAGTTTGAAGACCCCTGCTGTAAACCTAGAAATGGCTCAATATGGATAGTGTTCCCTGTTCCCTGTGCTCATCTACTCTACCCACTCAGCTTCAGCTTCCACAAAATCGAATTTCTAAAGACAAATTGAATGCTCCTGAGGAATGCTGGTTCTCCTTTCTTGGGGTTTACAGTCATAACGTGATTTCAAATTCAAATCCACACCGACAGAAATGCTTTCATGCCTTATACTGTTCAATGTTCTATGTTGAAGCCTCACTTATGCAGAGAAAAGCAGGCTGGGGGAGGGGGGGAGACACATTATATTCCTTTCTAGACTGTCATAGAAATAAATCCATTGTGGATTCTTGAGGCATTATCTTAGATATTTCTTGTGGTATCTAGTGTGTCAGCACGTGCGGCTGTTTGAAGAGCCGAAATAAAGGGATAAGTCTTGTCTGTCTGTTTTCATAATAACCCTCCACTTCAAATTTTTCTTGATGCTGTAATTGCTCCTGTTGAGTGGAATCTTTATCAGTAAGTTTCATTTCTCTCCCTGCAGAAGTCTCCTCTCCGCCTTCAGTGATGAAATGGCTTTAAAGCAATTCTCCCTTCAGAGAGGAGCTGCATGTGAAATATTTACTTTAGCTGGCTTCAGACTTAGAGAAAGAAATGTGGATTTGGGCCCAGAGAGCACATTGAAGATGGCAAGCCAGTGAGATCTTTAAATCTGCACGGCCAAGGACATCCCTATGATGGAAGGTGTAATTACACACTAGGCCATTCTCAAATACATATGTTAAAAAAAAAAGGCAAATGTCTCCCTCAATTCAGGGTAAAAGTAAAAAACAAAAACAAACCAAAAAAAGCATCTCTCTACACTATAGCTTCTTCACAACTCCCAAAGCTGGCATTCAATATACATATGTGCAAGGTAATAATTTAGAGGTTTTTTTTTTTCCCCTGTTAGATCCTGAAAAACTAGGCACAGAGAGGTCAAAGAAGTAGTGAGATTAAGATGAAAATTAAAGGTGATCGAGTGATGTGTGGATAGAATGTGTAGATGACAGATAGATAGATAGATAGATAGATAGATATAATAACAATAATAACAATAATAACAATAATAACAATAATAACAATAATAACAATAATAACAATAATAACAATAATAACAATAATAACAATAATAACAATAATAACAATAATAACAATAACAACAACAACAAAAAAACAAAAACAATAATAATAAATAAAGTTGGAAGACCCTTGGAGGTCTCCTATTCCAACCCCCTGCTCAGGCAGGAAACCCTATACCATTTCAGACATAGATGGCTGTCCAGTCTCTTCTTAAAGACTTCCAGTGTTGGAGCATTCACCGCTTCTGGAGGCAGGTTGTTCCACTGGTTAATTGTTCTAACTGGTTTTAATTTCGGTAGAGCCAAGAATTGAGGCCTTTGAACTATGGTGCTGGAGAAGACTGGTCCTGGAAGCTTGATTTATACATCCATTTTCTGATGAACATGACTTGGTTTGCTTCTTTACTTCAGTTTTGGCCTCTACTTATGAATCTCTATTAGTAAGGATCAGGTCCAGTATAGCTTTATTTCTAGTTCCCTCCTCTACCTTTTGGATGACAAAGTTGTTGGCTAGGTTGGTTAGGAATCACTGCACAGTGATTCTGTATCTGGGTAGTTGAAGTATTGTAGTACTGCATACTACTGTAGTATGCTTCCTACTGTACATAAATTTGTTAACTGGTTGGCAAAGAGTTCATCTACTTCTTCTGATTGATTGAGTGGCCTGTAATATACACCTATGGCAATGTCACTCTCCCCCCTTTTATATTGACCCATATACATTCTGGAGGGGTTTTATTTTTGATCACGTGCATTTCTGTAGATATGTAGTGTTCTCTTACATATAGTGCAACTCCCCCTCCTCTTTTTGTAGACCTGTTTCTTTTGAACAATTTGTACCCATCCGTCTCACACATTCCAGTCATGGGTTTCGTCACACCAGATTTCTGTAATGGCAACTAGGTCATACCTACCCTCATGTACTATTGCTTCTAGTTCGCCCTGTTGTTCCCCAAGTTTTGGGCATGTGTATATAAGCATTTAAGACTTTTATGCCTGTTCATGGATATGTTTCCTGCATCTCCTAATTGTTGTTTGAGTTTTCCTTTTTTTCTCACGACTCCCTACCTCATTGTTTGATTTGTTTTCTTGGGATTTATGACTGGTTTTGTGTTTGAGAGATTCTAAAGATTGGTCACCCTTCCCCCTCAGTTTTAATTGAAAGCCCTTTTACCTTATCATCATTAAACCGGTATAGCTCTGGGACCCTGCTTTGTATCTGCTTCTGTTTACAGCTTAATGCCTTCTTAACTCTCAAGGTAATATTTAACAGCTAACCAGCTTATGTAATGTAAGATGTAAGATGCAATGATGGGAATGACTCAGCAGGGTCTGTGTCTCTTTAAGAGCCAGCAGGGTCTGTGTATAAAAGGGAAGGTTCCACTGATGTGTTCTCTCTCTTCCGTTTCCTGCTGTAATTGTGGGTTGGTGGATCCTATTAGCACGTGTATGCATATTGTTCCTGGTGTATGATATTGTAGATAGTGTAAGATAAACCACCATTTAATACAAACCACTGTTTGCTGTGTTTACTCCTGGGTTATCTCAGCACAATAAGACTGTGCACGCTCCGACATTAACTGTTGTTAGATACCTCTATGCCTCTATTTCTCTTTTCTTTCATGTCTCTCAGTTCCTTGTTCTCTGCCTTCGGGTCTCCTGTTAAAACCTCTTCTTCTTTTTAATTTTGCCTGCGTGCATTTCCTCTGTTCCCCCTTGGAGTATTTTTACTAAGATGTGGGGATCGGTCAAAAAAATGTTTTCTGTTGCTTCTTCTGGTGGGTGGACCACAGGCCAAATAGTAATGGCTCACAAGCTTGTGATCAATGACCTTGTATAGTGGCAACATTACAGTGAAGGTTCACAATCTGAGCACAATCCTAGTTATTATTTGCGACTCTGTTTCTTCCAGTTGCATCCATCTTCTGCTTGTCTCGTAGGTTTGAGATTTTAGTTCTGAACTAGTTTTATTCTAGTTCTCTTACTTGGATGGACAAATTTCAGTCTAATCTGCACAAAAATGGAGACTCCCTAATTGGATTCTCTTTTAACGCCTTATTATTCACCGGGTTTGAAAAAAAAAAAGTGAGATATTAAATAAAGAACTCTAAATTGTAAGCTTCAAAAAGATTTGGCTAGATTACCAAATTTACTCTAAAGATTGTTTGAACCTTTTCCAGCCAGCTGGATATGTTCACATGTCTAATCATCATGCTGTGGCACCATGCTGTGTTTATGTTGGCTCACTTTAATGTTTTATCATGAGTGGCCATAACATCCTTGTAGGAGATTGGATCTGCCCTCAGGGGAAATTTCATCAGTGTGCTGATTTATCACCAACATTTATACACCGCCTGTGGAAGCAACTCTAGGAGTGTACAACATGCAGTCTAGAAACAACTATTAAAAATGCATAATTGCAAAATACATAATTAAACAATGTGATTATCAACAGGGAAATCTGTCTATCTGAAAGCTTCCTGGCCAAACCATCTCTGGGAGAGCACAGTCTTCACCAGTTGTTTCTGGAGGGTGGTGGGCAAGTAGACTTTGGGGCATACTGTTTCAGAGGGAGGGGGCTGCTATTGAGAAAGTTATTCTCTAGATTCCAGGCCAATAATCTCCCATGGAATAGTCCGCGAGTCATCCATTTAGATGAGATGGTCAGTTTAGAAAATTCATTCATTCATTCATTCATTCATTCATTCATTCATTCATTCATTCATTCATTCATTCATTCATTCATTCATTCATTCATTCATTCATTCATCCATCCATCCATCCATCCATCCATCCATCCATCCATCCATCCATCCATCCATCCATCCATCCATCCATCCATCCAATCACTCAATCACTCAATTGCCTCCTACTCAAAGAAGAAAGATGAACAGATTCTTCTTGGGGCAGATGATGCTGGAGCTAACAAATGTCTAAGCCATATTGTGCTTCGTAGGCAATCACCAAACCCAAGATCAACCCAGGAGCCTACTGGTGGCCGATGCAGATTTTGCCAAATATGGACTATCCTGCTTAACTACTTAGTATTAGTGAGCAAACAGGTGGCTGCATTCTCTGCAACTTGTAGCATAATAATAATAATAATAATAATAATAACAACAACAACAACAACAACAACAACAACAACAACAACAACAACAACAACAGTAGTAGTAGTAGTAATAGTAATAATAGTAATAATAATAAAATTGGAAGTGACCTTGGAGGTGATCTAGTCCAACCCCCTGCTCAGGCAGGAAACCCTATACCATTTCGGACAAATGGCTGTCCAGTCTCTTCTTAAAAACTTCCAGTGTTGGAGCATTCACAGCTTCTGGAGGCAGGTTGTTCCACTGAATAATTGTTCTAACTGTCAGGAAGTTTCTCCTTAGTTCTAGGTTGCTTCTCTCCTTGATTAGTTTCCCTCCGTTGCTTCTTGTCCTGCCTTCAGGTGCTTTGGAGAATAGCTTGACTCCCTCTTCTTTGTGGCAACCCCTGAGATATTGGAATACTGCTATCATGTCACCCCTAGTCCTTCTTTTCATTAAACTAGACATACCCAATTCCAGCAACCGTTCCAGCTTCTCAGTCTTTGTCAAAGGACTGAGCCCATGACTCATGTTTTGCTGTATTGCTTATTTTATTTACTGTATCCATTCTACTTTTGTCACTTTAAGTTTGATGAACAATTCTCCTTTTTATTGCCTGATGCCATTTAAGCCACTAATCATAGTGCTTTATTCACTATCTTTCAATAATTCAATAATTCTAAAGCCATTGGGATATTCCCCATGCTTCCATTTTTGTGTAAAAGGTTGACAGTATCTGGAAAAGCAGAATCTTCCAGTGCCCTTTGGAAGAACTGCTTCTCTTTTCTATTGCTCATTGCTAATCATAAGAATTATTTTAAAACAGGTCAATAGCATTGCCAGGGGATTGGCTGCAACTTAACCAATCAATGCACGGTTATTTAAGGTTAAAGCTACCCAGTAGAAAATTGGGGCCAAAGGTCCTTGGTCCTTTTCCCATCACAAAAATCATAAACCTTGTTACAGCGGAGTTGAAACTTCCACGACTGTTGGGAAAAGTCCACCCTGTGTTTCATTGTAGTCTGTTGAAACCTGTGTCTGAATCCTCTTTAAGACCGATTCCAAAGAAGCCGCCGGGTCCAGTAGTCCTTTTTGCAACAGGGGAAAAGAAACATTATCTTTTCTGAAACATAAAACCTTAACTTCCATTATTATGAGCCGTGGTTAGAATGCAGTACTGCAGGCTAATTCTGCCGACTGCCAGCAGTTTGATCCTCACTGGCTCAAGTTTGATTCAGCCTTCCATCCTTCTAAGGTTGATCAAATGAGGACCCAGATTGTTGGGGAGAAGAGGCTGACTCTGTAAAGCGCTTAGAGAGGGCTGTGAAGCACTGTGAAGCGGTATATAAGTCTAAGTGCTTTTGCTATTGCCCCTTCCTTCCTTCCTTCCTTCCTTCCTTCCTTCCTTCCTTCCTTCCTTCCTTCCTTCCTTCCTTCCTTCCTTCCTTCCTTCCTTCCTTGATGGCACAGTGGTTAGAATGCTGTATTGCAGGCTGACTCTGCCCACTGCCAGCAGTTCGATCCTCACCAGCTCAAGGTTGACTCAGCCTTCCATCTTTCCGAAGCCGGTCAAATAAGGACCCAGATTGTTGGGGGCAATAGGCTGACTCTGTAAACCGCTTAGAGAGGGCTGTGAAGCACTGTGAAGCGGTATATAAGTCTAAGTGCTATTGCTATTATTGCTAGCCTACCGTTACTGAAAATGACCTGCCCGGATCCATGTGTGCTTGAACATCTTGTTGGGATGATCAGCATGTGACAAACATATGCTCCCCCAAAGGGTTCCATGGGAAATCCTCGATTTACGCCTGGTCCAAAGTTACAATGGATCTCCCAAAAAAGTGCTAACATCCCACTTTATGACTGTCATAATTTATAATCGTAACGTGCAGGCTCCTTTACAGCCATAAGTCAAGGACTATCAGTATGCTTACTTTTTTCTTCATTCTTAGCATTGCCTCTTGCAACGATATTCCAATTCAGAAATATTCCCCAGGCTTTGTCTGATGGAAAGCAAAATAAAAAATATATCCCATGCCCTACCACTCTGCCTCATGTACTGTATTTGCCCTCTTAGATAAATATTTGATGCAAGCAATTATTTCATCTTATAAAAGAGGGCAGATAATCAATCATACAGGGCACGTTTGAATGTATGCATATCTCACTGAGGACACAGAGATCCTGTTTTTTCCCTTCACTTTTTTTCTCTCTCTCCCTGAAGTCTGTTTGAACAAAGCATTTGCTAAATTTCCTGGAGTCCTTTTATGTTTCCCTGTTCCAGCCTCTACATATCTCTCTCTCTCTCTCGCCCCACTTTCAGAAATTACACAAAATAAAACCTCGCCTCCACATTGAATTGCTATTTCATTCTTGCCAAGGGAACAATCCAATCCTGGTTGCCAATTTTCTGTCTCCTCCTCACATTCTTATGCTGTATTATAATTTGCTAGTGATGTAACTGCTTTGTGCAGTGGCAACTGTGCCAGCCATCTTGACAGAAAGATGGCACAGGAATCCAATGATCAAAATTGCCCTCACAGAGTGTTTCTTAACGGAGAGACATTCAGTCGGCTATTTGAACTCACGATTTGAACTGATGGGGGGTTTTGCACGGATCAAAACGGTCCGCGCTCTGCCACGTGTGCAGAACACATTTGATAAAAAGGTAAAGTACAGGTGCTCCACAACTTATAACAGCGTGTTTAGTGACCATTCAAAAATTACAACAGCACTGTAAAACAGTGACGTATGACCGGTTTTCACACGACGGTTGTAGCGTTGCCCCATGGTCACGTGATCAAAATTCAGACTCTGGGGCAACTCTATTTATGACGGTTGCAAGGTCATGTGATCACTTTTTGAGACATTATGACAAGCAAAGTCAACGGGGGAAGCCAGATTCACTTAACAACCGTGTTACTAACTTAACCACTGTGGCAAGAAAGATCGCAAAATGCGCCAAAATTCACTTAACAAATGTCTCAGTTAGCAACATAAATTTTGGGCTTGATTGTGGTCGCAAGTTGAGGACTACCAGTAAGACTGTCTTAGACTTGAGCTTGATTTTTGGTGATGAAATTCAGGTCATTGTTCTTGGCAGCACTGCAGCAGTGGTAGTATGAGATGACCAGGCTGATTCTGAGGGCGGCGTCAAATGCATCATCAGTTTTGAATCATTATGCCCACCTAAGAGATCTAAGTCCAGCCTTTCTTGAAGTCCATTGACTGTCATCTGGCACCAATTTGCCTTGACCAGATCATATTCCTGTGTATGGGTAGCATGGAATAAACTCATTGTCAAGGTAATGATTTAAAAGCTAACCAGCTGATGTAATGTAAGATGGGAATGACTCAGCAGGGTCTGTGTCTCTTTAAGAGCAAGCAGGGTTTGTATCTCTTTAAGAGCTTTGTATAAAAGGGAAGGCTCTGCAGATTGTGCTCTCTCTTCCGTTTTCCTGCTGTAATGGCTGTATGTTGGAGCCTGCTGTGTTAGCACGTGTATGTATATTGTTCCTGGTGTATGATATTGTAAATAGTGTAAGATAAACCACCATTTAATATAGACCACTGTTTACTGTGTTTACTCCTGGGTTATCTCAGCGGAATAAGACTGTGCATGCTTTTGAACTCTATCCTGGCTCCTGAAGCTTAGAAGAATCTCAACAACTTTATATCTTCAACTCTTCAACGTGGGATGCCTTTGGTGAAAGAAACAGCCTTGTATTTCCTTAACTCCTTCCAATGTCCTGGAACATTTATAAAATTAATCTTGGATGTGTCTATTTGGTTATAGAGGACACACAAATATTGGAGGGGGCACCCAGAAACTTATTTTTCCAACGCTAGAGTGTAATAAAGGCTAATTAAAAAAATGGAAATAATTGTGATCTTTCCTTTTTTTATATAGAGAGGTAACAAAACCTGATGAAGGGAATCCACGGGTGCAAATTGCCTTCACTTCAATTTACTACCGTGTTTTCAAAGTACTCTCCCAAAAGCTATTAGCTGTGCAATTTCCATTAGAGTAGAGACTGTACATTTGATTCTCTTTCTTTTTTTTAAAAGCAGAACATACTGCTATAAGTCTGAAGCTAAATAAGATGCTCCTTGTAGCAAGGTAGAATGTGGACACTTTAACCATCATTCTTGGACTTGCGGAATTTGCAACATTGCAATTCCACAATCAGGATGGCTTCTCGCTGTTTGTTTCATAGTGTGCTACCCCACTTACTCACACGTGCACAAATGTGTGGTTTTGAGAGAGTTTATTACTGTTCCCCAGCAATTCCCTTCACCCAGCTTCAGAAGTCCCAAATGAATCCAGGCCAAGGTTAATCCACCAAGCAATGGCCAATAGTCCATAAAACAAATGGAAATTTGCTCCAACAAATAAGTCCACCATCCAAACTTAACTCCACCAAGCTGAACTGAAATATACCCACAAGAGCTCACTTGGCAAGAGAAATTCAGAGTCTCCAAGGCACAAAGTCAAGCTGGAAGAACGAGGAACACACAGCTATCAACTAAACACGTTGTTCCCAGCAATGCCTCCAGTGGTGGGATTCAGCCGGTTCGCACCGCTTTGGCAGAACCGGTAGCTATTTTTTTGTTGCCCAGCAGGCCCAGAACGGACTTCCGGAAGCGGTATCCACGCAGAGAACCGGTTCTTCACATATTTGAATCCCATCACTGAACGCCTCCCTCTGCCTGCCGTGATAAATAGCTTTCCGGTGCAGCCCATCAAGATGGGCGGGGCCTTCTCCCACGTAATCTGGCAGATCTCCGCTGTTCCTGTCTTTCCTCTGCCCTGCATATTCTCAGATCTATCATGGAAGGCAGATCCTTCTCCTCCTCTTCACTGATCATTTGCCCCTGCAAGCTGTCCTCAGCCGAAGCCTCCTGTAATTCTTCTTTGGCTGGCCATTCATGGTCATTAATTAACCCAGTCCCTGACGTGCCAGGAATGAGTTCATTTTCCCTCGAGCCGGCCTCCCAGGCAAAGTCAGAGGAGTTGTCCAAGGGAGACAGCACACACAGAAGTATAACTCCATTTGACTAAAGTTCCAGCTCGGAAAAAGAATAACTTTCATCCAACTCAGTGACATTTCATACAGGTCCTTATAGAACTGGATGAGCCTTCTGTAGCATGGGTTCCATCATGTGACAGGACAAGAAGCAACGGATGGAATCTAATCAAAGAGAGAACCAACCTAGAATTAAGTAAGGAGAAATTTCCTGACAGTGAGAACAATTAACCAGCTCGCCTCCAGAAGCTGTGGATGCTCCAACACTGGAGGTTTTTAAGAAGAGATTGGATAGTCATTTGTCTGAAATGGTATAGGGTCTCCTGCAGGCTCCTACAAAGACAAGAGGAGGGGGGGGGGGTCAAACTATTTTCCAAAGCACCCAAAGGCAAAATGAGAAACAATGGATGGAAACTAACCAAGGAGAGAAGCAACCTAGAACTAAGGATAACGGTGAAAGCAATTTACCAATGGATCAGCTTGCCTTCAGAAGTTGTGGGTGCTCCATCATTGGAGGCTTTCAAAGAGAGACTGTACAACTGTTTATCTAAAATAATATAGGATCTCCTGCTTGAGCAGGGGGTTGGACTAGAAAACCTTCAAGATCCCTTCCAATTCTGTTCTTCTGTTACATATATGAATGTCAACTACAGATATCTCATTCCACAAGTTAGGAAGATGCTTGAGATCTGGAAAGAAAGATCAACACAGACTTGAATACCCAAGGAGAGAAAGATGATGTAGCAAGCAGAACCAAATGTGGACCCTAAGAAGGGCATTTCAGCAATGTAGTATTTCTATGTTCAATGCTGTGGAATTCAGCAATGCCACATTGCTATGCTCCCTAGATTCATAGGAAATCCTGGGGCTGTAAGCTAGACCAGGAACTTAAAAAGATATATTGCAGAGAAGAGCAATTGCAAACTTCTTTTGTAGTGTCTATTAAATCACCAGGAGTTGAGCTTGTCTCAAGGGAAGCTTTACCTTTGCCTTTTTTTGTTTGTTTGCTTTACAATGAACCATGGAATGGGTTTGTGTGTCTCTGCTTTGCTCTGTGCTGCACACTGCTCTGAGGTCATATATAATGAAGGATAGTATAATAATCTGTTTAAAAAATTCTGAACATAAATAATATGGCTTTGCGTTGGGGGGGGGAATCTTATAAAACAAAAAATAAATTTAAATAAAGCCTAGCCCTTATTTTTTTCCTCTTTCAAATCCTACTTTGTCACTTTTATAAGAATGTTACTTGCTGCCAAACATCCAACTCTGGTTTAGAATCATAGTTATCTGTGATCATCATCTGGTTGATTATCTGTAATTGCTGTAGAATATATATATATTTCATCAAGTAACATAAAGGTTTTTTTTTCTATTTTATACACTATCCCAGGGGTCTTCAAACTTGGCCCTTTTATAAGTTGTGGATTTCAACTCCCAGAATTCCTCAGCCAGGCATGCCTGGCTGAGGAATTCTGGGAGTTGAAGTCCACAACTCATGAAAGGGCCAAGTTTGAAGACCCCTGCACTATCCTTTTGTCAGTGAATTAGCTATTATTAATTTTCTTTGAATTAATATATAACTCAGTAATTGTTGCAAGCATCCCAGAGTCATGTATGTGAGATGGATGACTATATAAAATGAATGAATGAATGAATGAATGAATTTCTGTAACCGTTCTTTGTATGTTTTACCTTCCAGCCCCCTAATCATTTTTGTTGTTCTTCTCTGCACTCTTTCCAGGGTCCCAACATGTTTTTTATATTGTGTTGACCAGAACTGGACGCAGTAGTCCATGTGTGTCTTACTGAGGCTTTGTAAAGATCCCTTGGTGGCACGGTGGTTAGAATGCAGTACTGCAGGCTACTTCTGCTGACTGGAAGTTCAATCCTGACTGGCTCAAGGTTGACTCAGTCTTCCATCCTACTCAGGTCAGTAAAATGAGGACCCAGATTGTTGGGGGCAATACGCTGACTCTGTAAACTGCTTAGAGAAGACTGTAAAGCACTATGAAGTGGTATATAAGTCTAAGTGCTATTGCTATTGCTACTAGAACTTCATGTGATTTTGATTCTATCCCTCTATTAATGCAGCCTAAGATTGCATTGGCTTTTTTGGCTGCTGTCGCACACTGTTGGTTCACATTTAATGATGGTCCACTAGGACTCCAAGATGCCTCTCACAGTTACCGGCATTAAGCCAAGTTTCACCTAGCCTGTACCTCTTCAGTTGTTTTTTTCTTGTCTAAGTGTAAAAACCTTACTTTTATCTACGCTGAATTATGTTGAATTTGGAAGGATGTCCAAACTTGTGTATAGGTGGAAAATTACAGAATAGAGATATACATCCACACGGTCAGCTGGTGCAAAGACTCTCCAGATAAACTCTACGCTCTTTAAAGAAAGATGTTCAGTAGCCAAATTAAATCAGAGGAGAAATAATACTTTATTGATTTAGTCAAGCAAATCTAATGCCACACACAGATATTCATACATGCACTTACCTAAACCAGCTCAACCACATAGAATAGAATTAGAATAGAATAGATTAGAATAGAATAGAATAGAATAGAATAGAATAGAATAGAATAGAATAGAATAAAGAGAGATTGGAATGGAATAGAATAGAATAGAATAGAATAGAATAGAATAGAATAGAATAGAATAGAATAGAATAGAATAGAATAGAATAGAATAGAATAGAATAGAATAGAATAGAATAGAATAAAGAGAGATTGGAATGGAATGGAATTTAGAATAGAATAGAATAGAATAGAATAGAATAGAATAGAATAGAATAGAATAGAATAGAATAGAATAGAATAGAATAGAATAGAATAGAATAGAATAAAGAGAGATTGGAATGGAATGGAATTGAGAATAGAATAGAATAGAATAGAATAGAATAGAATAGAATAGAATAGAATAGAATAGAATAGAATAGAATAAAGAGAGATTGGAATGGAATGGAATTGAGAATAGAATAGAATAGAATAGAATAGAATAGAATAGAATAGAATAGAATAGAATAGAATAGAATAAAGAGAGATTGGAATGGAATGGAATGGAATGGAATTTAGAATAGAATAGAATAGAATAGAATAGAATAGAATAGAATAGAATAGAATAGAATAGAATAGAATAGAATAATAACTTTATTGTCACTCTGAGTGTACACTAATTGGCATACTGTACATTAAAACAAAATTTCATTGGCTACAGCTCTCAAAGGATCACCACCTCCGATATACACTACATAAATATAACAAAAATAAATACATAAATACAGAATTATGCCTATACCCACATATATTATATGACAGAGAAACAACAGTCTAGTCTGGGTTATGTATACATGTGCATTGGCTAAACACTGTCTAGAGAAAATGAAATCTGGCCCAGACACAGAATCAACTCCTTTCTTTTTCGTTGTTGTTTTTTAGTTTTAGACAAAGACTTATTGCTGGGCAGAAATATCTTTTACTCTTAGCTCAGATCCTGGAGAAATTCATTTCTTTCTCCTGGCTCTGCTGTGGTTAGATAATTTTGCTTGCCTTCTGTGATTCCCAGCTGCCTGCATCCGTGCCTTCTGTCACTTTCAACTTATAGCAGACAGTTCACAAGGTTACAAGGACAGCTTTGGTCTCATACCAAAGTGGCTTTGTTTTTTAACCTGGTTAAAACTGGAAAACATCTCCACGTTGCACTTTGACATGGCTGGCCCCAAGGAGGCATTTGCCTTTTCATGTCGATTCCAAAGTTCTGTTTTCTAAGTGATAAATAAAAATCTCTGGAGTTCACTTGTGACTTAGGAAAGTCTGTGGAAGGCCTGGAATTGGTCACTTTGCTGTTCTATAAAAGGTAGGAAAACGTGATTAAGAGGAATAGGACCTGTGAAGCTGGAGGGATATTATTTCAGTGAAATATTAGAAAATACTTGTACCTTGGGTTTAAAATTTTGGCAGTGGTTTGCTCTCCAAGCTTGTTTCAATATAGTTTCTGAACGTTTTGTTACCAAACTAGATAACATCATCCACAGGATGTTCTTGTCCTACTCTCCTTGGCTTATAAATGTCTTGTGTGCCAATGTGGTCATGCAATTGGTTGTTTGTTTGGAGCTATGTTTGAATTCTGAGCAGCTGATTGGTTCTCTTGTTGATTGGCAGTTGATTGGTCTGGTTTCTTACATATTAAAATGTTGGATCTAGATCAGTGATGGAGAACCTTTTAGAGACTGAGTGCCCAAACTGCAACCCAACCCAAACTGCAGCACAGAGAGGACAAACTAGATAGATAGATAGATGATAGATAGATAGATAGATAGATAGATAGATAGATAGATAGATAGATAGATAGATAGATAGATAGATAGATAGATAGATAGATAGATAGATAGATAGATAGATAGATGGATGGATGGATGGAGGGAGGGAGGGAGGGAGGGAGGGAGGGAGGGAGGGATGGATGGATAGATAGATAGATAGATAGATAGATAGATAGATAGATAGATAGATAGATAGATAGATAGATAGATAGATAGATAGATAGATAGATAGATAGATAGATAGATAGATAGATAGATAGATAGTATCATTTCCTTTGCAGGATTAAGATAGATAAACAGATATAGATGGATAGATGGATAGATAGATGATGGAAATCTATCAATCATTTAACCATCCATCTATCATCTATCATCGGTCTCTCTGTCTATTATCTACCTACCTACCAACCTAGTCACCTACTTGTCTGTCTGTCTGTCTGTCTGTCTGTCTGTCTGTCTGTCTGTCTGTCTGTCTGTCTGTCTGTCTGTCTGTCTGTCATCTGGAATTAAGGAGAAACTTTCTAACAGTGAGGACAATTAACCAGTGTAACAGCTTTGCCTTCAGAAATCATGGGCACTCCCATTCCTGGAGGTTTTTAAGAAGAGACTGGACAGTCACTTGTCTGAGATGGAATAGGTTCTCCTGCTTGAGCAGGGGGCTGAAGACCTCCAAGGTACCTTCCAGCTCCATTCCAGCTCCATTCCAGCTCCATTCCATTCCATTCCATTCCATTCCATTCCATTCCATTCCATTCCATTCCATTCCATTCCATTCCATTCCATTCCATTCTATTCTATTCTATTCTATTCTATTCTATTCTATTCTATTCTATTCTATTCTATTCTATTCTATTCTATTCTATTCTATTCCACTACACTACACTACACTACACTACACTACACTACACTACACTACACTACACTACACTACACTACACTACACTACACTACACTACACTACATTCTGGGCCATCTGGTGTGTAAATGTCAATGAGTGATGCAAATCTGCTAAGGACTTTGCAAAATTACAAGCTGTTGAAATTTGCAATGCGTTGAATTGAGAGTGAAAGCAGATGGTTTCGTTGCTTAGCTGAATCAATATATTGCTTTTCTTTCCAACATGTTTCTGTTAACTGAAGTTTGTTTTAGTGCTGGTGAAATATAAATGTAATTTCTAGCCTTGTCTGAATGGTTTAATCTTGTATTTTGAAGGGAAGATTTAATTTAAAATAGAACAGGGGCATGTTTGGACGAGAGCACCGATATCTAATATGAACGTCGAACTTTTGTTTTAACATGCAAATCAAGTGATGAAATTTTTTCATTGCATATTTTTGTTGTTGCCATGTGGCAAGGCCGTAAAAATAAAGACCTGCATTTTCTGATTTACCAGTCCTGTTAGTTTATTTGGATATTTTTCTCTGAAAACATCCAGTCTGTGAGAAGATTGTGAGATCACAATTTTCTCCTTGTGTCGCAAGCTAGGGAAATGAGTATCAGTTACAGTGCGGAATATTGCAGTTATGATAGCATTGCAGTGACTTGTTTCAGAAAAATGCCAGTCCAGATTTAGCAGGCTTGAATTTTTCCTAGAAGCCTTATAAAAACTATAAAATAAGCCCTCTTATTTCATTGTAGAGAGGGCCAATGAATAATTCACCTGTTCATTTCTGAAAACTGGCAAGCAGTTTCTTAGAAACAGTTAAAATGTGCAATCACCCTCTATTGTTCAACCCTATTTATGCCATTTCCCCCCCTCTCTGGGTGCATAAGTACATATTGCACATGTTTCTGCCTTAGATACTAAATTTTATACACTTCCTTAGCAGAGGGAGGAAAAACAGAGCAAATATGCAATAAACTTAGTCTGCCACCGGTCTGTATCCCATGGGAATGAATAATCCTATTCAATCACAGAGATGTGGCAGGAATGCCTGTTTCTCAAGAAAGGTTGACAGGAAGAAGACAAGACCAGAGCATTAGTGTGTGTGTGTGTTTGTTTGGGTGTATATGTCTGTTTTAAAAATGGCTGGGTGGATGTTGAACACCCAGTTAGATAGATGTTGAGTTCCTCCATGTAACAGTAAATCCGAAGGCTGGAGAAATAAGACTGATGAATAAACACCAAGGAAGGGTGCAGACTGGATTTCTGGATTTTTGCCTTCATTGTTAAAATATTAACAAATGAATCATGGTGGCTTTTTTATATTTGGAGGGAATCTAAGTTCCTTGGATTCCTTTGTTTAAATCTTGAATATAGTTATCCAGTGAAGTGATATCCTCTCCTCTTTATTAAGGAGACTTTTGACACTAAATGTGAATTTTTTAAAAAAGAAAGAAAAATGCAAAAAGAGGTGAATATTAGGAGAATAAGGCTTCCCCCCAGTGTCAGTGATGGAATACTGCTTCTACTATAATTGTCATTAAAAAAAATTGGGAGAAAGAGAACATTAAACAGTCTATGGAAGAACAGACAAACAGTCCTACTGACCAATATCTAGTTTCTGCTGTTTTGAGCAGGCAGGACTTTTGTTATAAAAATGACTAAAATAGGTCAGTTTGGGACTTGGAACAGTGGTAGCTTAAGTTGTATGTGTAACTTCTGTGACTGGATTGACAGCACCAAATACAGATTGGGCGAGACCTGGTTCAAAAACAGCAACTGTGAGAGGGACCATGAAGTCCTAGTGGACGATCACTTGACTATGAACCAGCCGTGTGCAGCAGCAGCCAAAAAAGCTAACACAATCCTGGGTTGTATAAACAGAGGCATAGAATCAAGATTATGCAAGGTATTAGTACCGCTTTATAAAACCCTAGTGAGACCACACCTGGAATACTGCAGCCAATTTTGGTCACCATATCACAAAAAAGATGTTGAGAGTTTGGAAAAAAATCAGAGAAGAGCAACTAAGATGATCCAAGGCCTGGAGACTAAAATATACGAAGAACGGCTGCAGGACTTGAGTTTGGCTAGTCTAAAGAAAAGAAGAAATAGGGGAGACATGATAGCAGTATTCCAGTATTTGAAGGGTTGCCACAAAGATGAGGGGGTCACGTTATTATCCAAAGCACCAGACGGAAGGACAAGAAACAATGGTTGGAAACTGGTCAAGGAGAGAAGCAACCTGGAATTGAGGAGAAACTTCCTGACAATGAGGACAATCAATCAGTGGAACAGCTTTGCCTCCAGAAATCGTGGGTGCTCCATCACTGGAGATTTTTAAGAAGAGACTAGACAGTCACTTGTCTGAAATGGCATAGGATATCCTGCTCGAGCAGGGGGCTGGACTAGAAGACCTCCAAGGTCCCTTCTAGCTCTATTCTACTCTACTCCTTGTATCCTAACTCAGAGAATGGTTTTCAGGAGCCATTTCAATACTGGTGTCAAGAGCCTTACGAAAGTGAGTCTCTTTGGCCTGTTAGTGTCTTCATCACACGGAGAGAAACCAAAAGCAGCAGTGAATCAGATCCTGTTCTCTTTATAGCTTACTCTGTCTGTTCTTGCAGCATTCAGTCATATACAATTCTTGGAGACTGTCTGGATAAATCCCTGCAGCTTTCTTGACAAGGTTTATCAAAAATGACTTGCCATTGGCCCCTTCCTAGGGCTGAGAGAGAGAGACCACCCAGTTTCCTTTTCCCCCCCAAGGTGGGACTAGAACTTATAGTCTTCTGGTTTCTACCCTGATATCTTAAACATTACACTAAATCCGATCTGGGTCGGTCACCAGGACAAGAGATTTTGTCTTCCAAGCTTTAGGATTCATGCTGGAGCCCATCTTCAGGGAATAGAATAGAATAGAATAGAATAGAATAGAATAGAATAGAATAGAATAGAATAGAATAGAATAGGAGCTGGAAGGGACCTTGGAGGTCTTCTAGTCCAGCCCCCTGCTCAAGCAGGAGAACCTATACTATCTCAGACAAGTGACTGTCCAGTCTCTTCTTGAAAATCTCCAGTGATGGAGCGCCCACGATTTCTGGTGGCAAGCTGTTCCACTGGTTAATTGTCCTCGGTGTTAGGAAGTTTCTCCTTAATTCCAGGTTGCTTCTCTCTTTGATTAGTTTCCAACCATTGTTTCTTGTTCTCTCTGGCATACACCAAACTAAATTGGTTCTTATATGTATATGTATATAGTTTGCCCAGTTTCTCAACAGAGGCTCATACAGAAATGGTGGGAAGATTTAACAGGAATCCCCGAAAAGATCTGACCTATTTATTTCTTACTGTAATATTCTGTAAGCCATAATCACATTAAAAAAAACAGTCCTTCAATGATCTAGTAGCTCTTGTTAAAATTATGCAAAATGTCAGATTGTCTAATTTATATAATGTTTCATACATTGCTAGAGGTGGAGTATCAAAGACCTGAGACTAATTAATGTACTTGAGCGGCCTGATTCTTTCTAAACTTTCCTGTACTGCTCAGAAATATTGTCTAATTGACTACTGTTGAGGCTGGATCAGTGGGAAAAATTGCAGAGTTTTATCAGTCCATGCATCCTAGAGATTGAGTTTAAAACAGTGGAGGCAGTGACCTGAATTCTACCAAAAATATTGAAAAGGGCAAAAAGTCTTCCAGATGCTCTGGGCATTTGTGATAAGGACAATCACATTATTTTCAGGCTGCCTCGCTCAAAATCATCACCACACGATAAAACTTTAAAAGAAAAAAAAATAAACTGAAAAGGGGAGCCACTTGCTTTGTCATGCAAATCCATCACATTCTGACTCTGCTTTGCTTGATCAGCTTCCCTCTCAGATTTAGGGCAAAATCAAGGGTATTATTTTCTTTTCTTTTCTTTTGTAATTTTTCAATTAATTTTTCCCCACACAATTCAATAGTACTTATTCAACAACGTGTTGTCTGAGTTTATCATTCACTAATACAAATTTAATTCCTAATCCTTTATTCTTTTCTCCAGCCATTGATAAAACAAAGTCCCAAGTCTGATAGTATTCTGTTTCTTCTTTTTCTTTCGGCCTCAAAGTAAGTCTGTCCATTTCCGTACATTCTAGTATTTTTTTTAATGATTTCTTCCTCTGATGGTATGTCTTCCTTTTTCCAATATTGTGCGGATGTGATTCTTGCCGCTGTTGTCACATGTAAAATCAAATATATACTTTGTTTATCAATCTTTTCTGGCATAATACCTAATTTTTTAAAAAAAGTTCAGGTTTAAAATCTACGTGTGGCAAAACTTGTGGGAAAGAAATTATAAACTTGACAAGGTCAACTTGTTATAAAGAAAATTTATATAAAATGTTTCATAGATGGCACTTGCCACCAGCAAGATTAGCAAAAATATGTTTAAAAATATGTCAGACAGATGTTGGAAATGTAAACATAAGTCAGGTACTTATTATCATGTATGGTGGACATGTGTTAAAGCAAAGAGGTAAGATAAGATAACCTTTATTGTCATTTTTTTTTACTGGGCACAATGGCACACATCAAAAAATGAAATTTAGTTGCCCGCTCTCAAAGTGAAACACATACATGACTTCTTCTTCTTGTGCCATATCCGTTATCGGACGTTGGCGATCATGTTGGCAATCCTGTTTTTATCAGCAGCCGCACGAAAAAGTGCTGCTGAGTTTTGTCCAAACCAGTCCCTTAGATGTTGAAGCCATGATCTTCTTCTTCTGCCTGGACCTCGTTTGCCTTCAATCTTTCCCTGGAGGATTAAATGGAGTATGCCGTATTTTTCTGGGTGTCACATCACATGTCTGAAATATTCTAATTTTTGTTTTTTAATTGTTTTGATGATTTCCCTTGGCTTTCCCAGGAGGCTTATCACCTCCTCATTTCTGATTTTGTCAACCCAGCTTATACGTAACAGCCGCCTGTAAATCCACATTTCAAATGCTTCTAGTCTCTTCAGGTGGCCTGTCAGAGACCAACTCTCTACTCCATAGAGCAGGATAGAAAAAATATAGCATCTGACAAGCCTGATTTTCAGTCTTAGGCTTATGTCGTGACTGCAGAAGACCATTTTGAAACATACATGACACACACCTAAAACATACTATACACAACATATGTATAGACCCACACCCCTACAAATACGTAACAAATAAATATTAAATACTGTCCATCTTGAATATATAACGGAAGGAGGAAGCTTGAAAGTTTACAAGGTTAATGCTGTATAGAATGAAACTATGGCTGGACAAAACTAAGTACCGGACAAAAATACATACTTGGCTTGAAAAGATGTCAAGGGTATTATTTTCACTGCTTGTACTGACTCTGCTTGACAGACGCTCCAGAGGCCATATGCCACCACTACATTCCCACTGACTGTTTCCTGCAACTAATCTTCCAGCTAAATACTCAGGCACAGCTATTGGTCCATCTCTCAGCTGGAAAGTGACTTCTGATTTTCCACCTGTCTGAAATTTTAGCACTGATCTCTCTCTGGGAAGCTGATAAAGGAAAGTAAAGGCAAAGATGACAAGCACATGGTCCAAATGGAAGGAAAAAAAAAAGTTGGCGTTTTTAATAGCAGTAACAACAAGGAGCAAAATAAAAATAGCTCATGTTTTGATCATCTCATAAAATCAATTAACCTTTCATTCGCTGAACATTGATCTATAGTCTGGTGGCACCCACATCCATTGCCATTTTGTGAATGACTGACTTCAGTGACTTTAGAGATGAGATCATTCAAGTGTGAAGAACAAACAGCCCACACCATTTCTGTGGAATAATAGATTTGAGAAAACAGAGAACAGGATTGGTGCTCAGGAGATATCCTGAAGAGGTTAAAAACAGAAACCGATTAACTTAAGGGCAGATGAAGTGTTACTATTGTGATTCTCTACCTGCTCAAGGTAGATATATGTGTGAAATCAATGATATCTCCTCAAAACAGCATTTGTCTCCACCAAACCAATTCAAGACAATAAATATTAACATCTCCGAAGTTCTTGTGGCTATTGAGATTGGATCATGAGGTCCTACTCTCCTACCTCTTGATAATTAGTAATTCAAAAGTGCAGGCTGGAAAAATTCTGACTGTCCAGTTGATATATCGCCCACATATTTATTCTCTTGTAAATTAGCCCAGATATAATGACTTTAAGTAATTGATTAACAAACCTTGAAATTGGCTAAGAAGGTGTCCACCCACTGAGCAGCAAATTTTAGAGTTACTCATATACGTTTCAATAGAGTTGTTTGTAAAGACTGCAGATGGCAAATACTTTACAATTTTGTGGTTCACAGAGAGAGGGCTTATCCACATAGAATATAATTTTCTGGAATAATCAGTTCATCATACCATATGATGATTGGATTGTCTCCAATTGGTGTCTGTGCATCAAGCAAAGTGTGTGAATATGAAAGTCTTTGATGTATCATTTCTGCTCTTCCCCTTAAGATTTTATGGGCCAAACTTATTACCAAGAGGAAAAAGTCCAAAGAATCCAGTTTTGGTCACCAGATTACAGAATAAGATGTTCAGACTTTGCAAAAAGTGCAAAGAAGAGCAACTAAGATGATTAAAGGACTGGAGACTAAAACATATGAGGGACGGTTGCAGGATTTGGGTTTGGCTAGTCTAGAGAAAAGAAGGACTGGGGGGGGGGACACGATAGCATGATATTCCAGTATCTGAGGGGCTGCCACAAAGAGGAGGGCATCAATTTATTTTCCAAAGCACCAGAGGGCAGGACAAGAAACAATGGATGGAAACTAATGAAGGAGAGAAGCAACCTGGAATCAAGGAAAACTTCCCAACGTGAGGACAATTAACCAGTGGAACAGCTTGCCTCCAGAAGCTGTGGGTGCTTCATCACTGGAGATTTTTAAGAAAAGACTGGACAGCCATTCGTCTGAAATGGTATAGGGTCTCCTGCTTGAACAAGGGGTTGGATTAGAAAACCTCTAAGGTCCCTTCCAGCTCTATTCTGATTGATTGATTGATTGATTGATTGATTGCACTAACAGTAGCAGTTTATGTTGATTAGAATACCATTAGAAAAATGTTTAAATTTTGTTTCTTTGTTCACACCACATCTTCATCAATGTATGGGGTCAAACTTAAATTTTAACACAAGACTATTATGGTACATATATAGATCTATGGATGATTCCAGTGCTAGGATGTTTGCACAGAATGTCTATGAAACTTTGAATTTCCTTGACTTGTTAGAATGTCATTTCATCATGAGAACATATTTCTTGCTTTAAGGGTCAGCGGTATTGATCTGTACTCAAGCATTTAAAAAGCCAAAGTATATCAAGACATACATGACTTACTGTGAGTACAACAGAGTACAACTGATCCATACTTCCTCTTCAATTGCTTAATGAAACTTACGTATCCCCATCCATTATCGAGTTCTCTCTTCTTTTAATGGCAGTTCTGTGACATGATACTGTTACTCTGTACTCCAGCCAAGGTTTCTTTAAGCTACCAAAATATCAGGTCCATACATGAAGGTCCAATTGAAGTGATTTATTGCTACTCATGCTTATACACAGGAATCGTCTCAACTAATGGTTAGGAATTAGACAAGGGTCCTTGGAATTCAAAGGGGGGGGGTTGGATTTAGTTCACTTATGGCTACGTGGAGATTCTAGGCTGATATCTCTTTTAACTCTACCCCACTTTTGCCAGTCCTTCCCCTACTCAAAGTGATTTAAAAATATGATGTCCTAAATACAAACATAGCTGTTCCTATTGTTTTTATAACAACACATGACTATATGCAAGGTTATACTCTATGCTGCTGTTGTTACTACTACTGCTATTTTTAAATTCCTGAAATAACTGGCCGTTGACTTATCAGTTCTGAGCTAGCATATTGTTGTTCTAAATTGGGAAGTCACTGGGCACTAGGAGTTCTGAGAGTAATAGATGTGTTCATTCAGTGCCACTAGATCTGATACCACTTCTAGATTCTGAAGTAGTGTCGATAGTCAAAAGAGCTTGACAATTTTCAGGCAAATCATTCCGATTAAGAGACAGTCTCTGTCTTTTCAATTGGGGATGACAGGAGTATCAGGGAAAAAACTAGATACTTGGAAAATGGGATTCTTGTCTTTATAAAACTTGAGAATAGCACAACCTTTAATGCATGCTGTGTTTCCATGTGATATTCCCCCCCCATTTATGTGATCATGCAAACCAAGTTAAACTATTAGAAACTGTATCTATGGAGATTCTCAATCATCCAGGTCATGGTTGTCCCAAAGGTGCTTTTTTTTTCACGAGGCAACTGGACTTTCTTGTTTTTCTTTGAAGACGTTTCGCTTCCCATCCAAGAAGCTTCTTCAGCTCTGACTGGAGGGTGGGGGAATGGAAGGAAACTGTATCGTCCATTCAGTTTTGAGCAGATAGATAAAATACTTGATGCTCAAAGTCCCTCAGGGAACATAGAACAAGAAGAGGCGGGGGAAATAGGTTGTAGCAAACTGTTTCTTAACTTATGGGTTTCATTTTATTATGAAAATTAGAGACCAGGATCTCCGAGGAATATAAGTTCTGTTTTTTTAATGCTGTAAATATACACTTATTTGTGTATTTTGTGAATTCCAACATGTGAAGCAGACCCATCCATCCAGAAGCTGACTTTGAAGCGGGCAGCTTGCTGAAAAGGATCAAGGAAGAAAAGAGATAGGAGAAAACCCAGGGTAGATGTTGTATAGCACAACCTGTAAATTTTAGGGGGCAGTTTGTGAGTTGGGCTCTCATATAATATGGCTCTCATATTCCTGGAATGAGCTTGCGCCCAGGAGTAAGAACCAATGCTATAAAGATCATATTTTTGATTAATGGCAGTTACCATCTCCAGGAGGGATTTTTCATCTGAGGTAAAAGAAATTCAACTCAGTTAAATTTCCCTCAGTTAACTGGACTGTGGGTGCCAAAAGGCAAATGAATTGCATTTATTTCATTATCTTTGAAAAGAATTTGCAGAAGGCTTAATTGTAATATTTACTTTTATTGATACACGTACACGTTTTGTGTAAATGAAGATAGCAATAGCAGTAAGACTTATATACCGCTTCACAGTGCTTCTGTAGCTCTCTCCAAGCGGTTTACAGAGTCAGCATATTGACACCCCCCCCAACCATCTGGGTCCTCATTTTACTGACCTCAGAAGGATAGAAGGCTGAGTCAACCTTGAGCCGGTGAGAATCGAACTGCCGAATTGCTGGCAGACGGGAATCAGCAGAAGTAGCCTGCAGTACTGCATTCTAACCACTGCACCACCATAGCTCTTTAGATCAGGGGTCTTCAAACTCGGCCCTTTTATGACTTGTGGACTTCAACTCCCAGAATTCCTCAGCCAGCATACGCTGGCTGAGGAATTCTGGGAGTTGAAGTCCACAAGTCATAAAAGGGCCGAGTTTGAAGACCCCTGCTTTAGATGATCTAAAACCTGTAAGAAACTCCATATTCAAACTGAGGTCTCTCTTTCAAGAATTTAACCAGACCTGACCCAGTTTAGCTTTTCATCTGAAACAGAGTTTGCCAGGGCCTCCCACCGACCAAATATGGTAATAATGAAATTTCTAAAGAAAGATGTGAACATTTCATATCTGTTAGATTTAGCTATGGATAATATGCCCAGAGTTAATACAAAAGGGAAGTATGGGATAATGGGAAACCACGAAAGCCGCCACTGTTACCAGATAGTTAAACTAAATCGGGAAGAAAAAAGTTTACATTTCTTTTCATTATTCCATAAGCAAGTCAAAATACGATTGTTGAAACGCCCATTTTAATATAAAGAGCTGCATCCAGAAGAAAACACAATGGGGGAAACCAAATAAGTTACATTTTTCCAATTTTCTTTTTACCTGCTTCCCTGCTCTAACAAAAAAAAAGAAATTGCGGCTATTAACAAGAGCTTAAATGGCCACTAGGATTCCAAGGAGAAATTAAACAGGTTGTCATTTCGGTAGCAATAAACTCTAAGCCTCCCATCTAGAATGATTGATTGGTTTGAGGCATTAATCGGCAATCAACAATTAAAACACCATCATTTAAGAGGTTCAAAATTTACCTGGCTGCATCCGAGGCAGCAACCAACGATGGCCAACAATTATATTTTTTGACCTCTTGAAAAGCTCGCCAGTCAGTTAGCGTTTTGGGGAAGTCATTAATAGCTATGAAATGCTTTACTTTTTGTTTGTTTTCTTCCCACCACAAAACAAACAAACAAACAAAATGATCAACCCCTATCTTTAGCATGGTGTTGCTACAGGGAATCAAGAGTCTGTAAGTAGCACAAGCCAAGTTTGATCCTAGTGGGCTTTTGTGGTTTTTTTTTGCTGTAACATTTGTGAATTTTTCAATTGATGTTCATAGCAACTTGTTCATAGGGTCAAAATGGTGTGACGATGATGGAGCTTCTTCGCAATAGTGACTACAACTTTGTATCTTTGGTGTAAGTGGACTGTGCAAAGTTCTCTCCTGTTCTCTCCTTACAACAGTTCAGTTAAATGGCACTGCAAACAGTGACTTACGACCAGTGGTGGGACTCAGCCAGTTTGCACCAGTTTGGCAGAACTGGTAGCTAATTTTTTGTTGCCCCAGGCCCAGAATGGACCTCCGGAAGCAGCATCTATACAGGGAACCGGTGGTTCACATATCTGAATCCCATCACTGCTTATGACCATTTTTCACACTTACGACAAGTTCAGCATCCCCATGATCAAAATTCAGACGCTTGGCAACTGGCTCATATTTATGACCGTTGCAACGTCCCGGGGTCACGTGATCACTTTTTGCGACCTTCTGACCCCATTGACTTTTGATGCTAGATGCTAATTGTGTTGTTATGGATTTTAATAACGGCTGAGATTATTAGTAATAATTTAATATAATTCAGATTAATGTGGACATCCTTAATGATGGGTATTTAATATACGAAGTTACTGTTTCTTTTCTCTTTCCCCCCCTTTTGTTTAATATATTTATTGTGGATGTTTTTTTTATGAAGTTCTTTTCCAGGTCTCATTTCTCAGAGGGTTCAGATTTTGCATGATTATATTATTTATTGTTGATGTTTTATTTAGTTTGCTATGGCCGTTAGATTTATGTAATCCAGAGGGTGACTACCTGGCTTGAGTGGCACAGAAATTCAATAAATAAAACTTTTGCTAGATCTCTGTGGAATTAACTTTGGGACTGAATGGAGACTTGGAAGATATTTTTTTTTAAAGAGTTTAACTCTAGTTTTTATAGCCATCCTCCAGGAATACTGTGATTATTAAGACTGAATGGAGAGGCAGTCTCTGAGAACTTGAATAAGAAGAAAAGCTTCTGTTTTTGCTCAAAATGTCTGGTGGGGGCTGTTAATATGTTAGCTGCCCCAGAACAATTAAGATGTCCTTGAACAGTGAGTTGATTTTTGTTCCATTCCAGCCTACCTCAATTTTTGATTGAGTCCTTGGCCTACCTCAGTTCTGCCTGAGGTCACTTGAAAAACGTATTTACTTATTTGATTGTCCTTGCTTTGAATGCCCATCGGTACTGCAATAGCATATAGACTTATATACCATTTCATAGTGCTTTACAGCCCTTTCCAAGCAGTTTACAGAGTCAGCATATTGACCCCAACCATCTGGATCCTCATTTTACTGACCTCGGAAGGCTGAAAGGCTGAGTCAACCTTGAGCTGGTCAAGATCGAACTCCTGGCTGTGGGCAGAGTCAGCCTGCAATACTGCATTCTAACCACTGTGGCTATACTCTACTGCAAAGCTGGGGAAACGGAGATCCTTCCCCTCTTGGGATTAGGTTTGCTTGGATCCTCTTAGCCTTTCATAGAACCAAAGACCTGATTTTTCTCCCACACATTGGACCAAAATGTTAGCCTTCTTCACTTTCTATTCTAGTGGCATCTAATGGAAAAACTGTATCAGTCTTGTCTATGGAGATTCTCAGCCATCCAGGTCATAGTTATTCCAAAGGTGCTTTTTTCAGGAGGCAACTGGACTTTCTTGTTTTCTCTTTGAAGATGTTTCTCTTCTCATCCATGAAGCTTCTTCAGCTATGACTGGATGGTGGAGAATGGAAGGATTTATACTCCTTGCAGACAGCTGGTCATTTGCGTTCTTTTAGAGAGTCGTTGAGACCATCTGGAGGTTTATCTGTGTCATCAGGGTCACCTGAGTGGTGCAAATAGGTGTGGAGCCTTCTTGGAACTGTTGAAAGAACTGTGCTATAGACTGGAGACAGATGATGTCATATCCCTCCCTCTCTGTTGAGAGAGGGCTGTTCAATTTTGACATAGGTGGCCTCTTTGACCTTTCAAATCAGTGGTCCTCTCTGTCCAAAATGTGGACTTTGCCATCTTCCGAGGTCGGTATCAGCCTTCTTTACACTTTAAGTGTTGTAGAAGTGGATGCATCTATGAGCTGACTATCCAGGGAATCAAGCCATTATTTTTAGGATGGGATCAAGTTTAGCCTGGCGTCTGGCCTGGAGTTATACAGTGCAGTTTTGTTTCTGCTTAGGCCCTAAAGTTCAAAAATATGTTACTGTACATAAATTTACTAGTGTACATGCAAAACTTTTTAAACACAAGACATATTTTTAAATGCAAGGGATACTGCAAGGCAGCAGAGGAAGCTAATAGGTCTCATATTTCAAGAGCTGCCAGAAGTAAGTATTATGGAGCTTTCAAATTGCCTTTTCTTAATGAACAACTTTCTGAAGTATCTCCATGCAGACTTGTCTCAAAGGGAGGCTGATCAATAACAAAGAAGAGGACTTGATTATATATCTGACATTCTGATGCCATAGCAAATTCTACTCAACTGGCTGGTGGTAAATATAAAGATACTCTCCACAACACCAAATACAGAAAAAAGATCTCAAAATCATATATATTAATGACCAAAATGAGCAATAAAATAATGCTGAAGGAAAAATCTTCATCAGGGTCCAGTCCAAGCCAGGAATAAACAAACATGGAGACTGCTTTAGAAAGAAGGTTGTAGTTTATTGAAGAGGAGAGCCAGACAGAAAGATGGCTCTGGAAAAAAAAAACTGACCACATATAGTAGGGAATGGGTTTTTATAACTTCTTGGGCTTTTGTTTGGAGTTGTTCCTGTGGCATGAACTTTGACCTGAGTCTGAGTGTGCCTTTCTGGTATTCTGATGGTGGTGGGTTAATCCTATGATGTCCCAAAGGTCATAACCTTCTTCCCTGGGGTGTGTGGCTGATGACTGTTGGATTTTTTGGTGTGAGGGATTGTTGATTCTAGGGATCTTTCTTTCTAATCCCAGCTTCCTGACTCCAATCTTTCTGACAAGATTATCATATCTCGGTTCCGAATCGCGGCAAACGCAGTTGTGTGGAGAGCTTTGTCTCTCCCCGGCTGTTTTTCCCTCCGCCGGTAGACCCTTAATTGGGTCGAAAAGTCACCCTGGAGGGGTGACTACCATTGAGGAGGCCCTCATTGACTGGGGAAGGGCAGCAGCTCCTTCCACAGTCTGAGCCAGCTCCTTAGGGCCGTCGGAGAAAAGATTGCCCAGAAAAATGGACGATCACTTTGCTGCGCCAGCCGAAAGCCAGAAGAACAGCTAAGCACAAAGAACCCCCGTGGAGAATCCGGGTGAGACCTTTCCTTCCCCCTCTTTCCCTAATTATTCTCCTGTAAAAAGCTTTTGAATTTGAATTACTTCCCTGCTGTGAGAGAGCAGCGTTTGGGCACTGTGGGAAAAACAGCTTTAGAAACTGAAAAAAATAAAACAGCCAATTTTTTATTGGCTATTTAACTCTTGGAATACTGAGGGATCCTGAAAATATTTCTACTTTTGAACATTACTATTATTACCATGCTTTTTACTATGTTGGAGATGCCTTTCTTTTTTACTTTTTTTAATGTGAATTTATTAATTTGGAAAGAAAGACTTTACAGCTTACTGAGGGCATCTTGCGACGAAAAGTGTTACTGCAACTGTATATTTTAATACTGGAGAATGGTTCTGACCTTCAAATGATGATAAGGGTAAAGATAACTTGAAACAGCTGGGTGGTGATCTTGTTTACGAGGAATTGGAGGTGAATATTTGGGGACTATTATTGAACATAGCCTTCACTAAAAGAGTAAAAGACTTTTTTTTCACCACTGAAATGGAGGATCTTTACCCACAGCTTGATTATGAATTTATACTAGAAGCAATTTTGGAAGCAACAGAGTACATGAAATCTTGGAGAAAAATTAAAGAGAACTATTCAGAATTACAAATTGACTCTCAAAGTTTAATGGATCAAGATCGAGGTACAATTGAGGAAAAACAGTGTAACTCCAAAGAGGTTACTTTACAACAACAAATGCAACCTAAAGAGATGGAGGAAACAGATCTACAACCCAACTACGACTTTACTTTTGGAGAAATAGTGGAAACTATGGAACAAATTAACTTCTTACAAATCCACGTACAATCTATGGAGAATCTTGATGATCAAAAAACAACTTTAATTGAGAAATTTGAACTGTCAAAAACAACAGAGACTGACACCCAGTCACAACTCACTGGAAATTGTGATAATATGGACAAGCAACTAGTTCTTACAACATGGATCAAAACTGACTACATCATTCAGATGACATTGGAAGAAAAGGAAGAGATTTTTGACCAGTCTGAAATGTTGAGAAATATTTCTTTTCAAATATTGAGGTTTGATGATGTAGAAGCTTTATTATGGGAACCGGTTTGGCACAGAAAGAAACCTAGAGTTAGGTTTAAAAATGGGTTCCAAAATTTTACTTAATGGATTATAAAGGCTTTTGAGATTTTGATTGACCTAAACTTGATTTCTGTAAAAGATTATCCTTTGTAATCAATATTTTGTTTTAGATATGATAATTATTTTGCCTAATGGGTTATAAGATTTTTGATTGATATAGATTGAATGATAAAATATATACTTAAAATAGACAGAAATGTTCTCTCTGGATTTATATTTTGATTTCAGATAAGAAAATTATTTTATAATAGAAGGAGAATAAGAGGGACTGGAGATAAGAGGAGAAATGGTATTAATAAATAATCTACTAGAACAAGAAATAGATTGTATCTGGAAAATATAAGAATGTTATAGTGGGAACAAGATATTTATGCTAGATATAATTATTTGTTAGGGAAAAGGGAAATGAGGGATACCCGAAGTGTTAATAATATGTTTATTTAAGGCTCATTTGAATATGGTAATTCTAAATTAGTAAAGCTTAAAACAGGATTGGATTTTTATAACTGAAATGTGATTGATGTCTGATTGGATTGATTTATTTTATTTAGAAATGTCTTAATTTGAATATGTAAGATTATAAGAGGGAAATAGAGAGGGAATTTGTAATGAATTAATTTGAGCTATATATTTATGACTATGTTTTATGATGTTTGATGTCCCCACCTCCACGTTGTGTCTTGAGCACCTTAACGTAAAACAAAAAAACCAATAAAACTTGTTTGAAGAAAAAGATTATCACATCTGAATTTCTGCAGACCTGGTTTCTGTTTGGGACAGAAAGACTTGGGGGTGGGGGGGGGGTTGGTTTCTGCCTTTAAAATCCTTTGGGGAAATATATTCTGCCTTTTTAATATTTCCCAAAATATTTCTTTCTCTGGATTCTTCCCACAATAATAATCCTCCTAATTCTAGTGGGGACAACCTTTTCTGGATCTTCTCAAGACTTGGAATTAAAGATTGTTGGGTCTCCTTGGCACTGATTGGACAACCATTTGTCCAAAATGGTATAGGGTCTTGGTTTGAGCAGGGGGTTGGATTAGAAGACACTGAAGGTCCCTTCCAACTCTGTTATTCTTTTATTTGGGATCCTAAGGTAGCAATCGGTTAGGAAATCTGCAGTTCTGAAAGCATACAAAGTGACTCCTTGTGGTTCTTTTAAAAGAACTTGGGAAACAAGAGCAAGGAAGAATGTATTAAGGATGCTCAATGGCAGAGATGGGCAACGTGTAGATGCCCCATCTCCAAGTGAGGTGAAAAAAGTACAATAATTTCAATAAAACATAAAAAAGGTGATAAAAGATGGCCACGGTGAGGAAAGGAAGAGTTCCATTCTCCCTCATCAAAGGAATGAACTTAGAGCCAGGTCTTCATGCGTCTCCTAAACATCAGCAGAGTCGGGGACCATCCAGAAGTCAGGAAATAATGTTTTAGAAGCCACGAGGAAATCCTGGCTGTAAACTAAACTGGGAAATTGAAAGTCAGAAGAAGAAAATGGTCGACCACTTTCATACGGTTGTCAGGAAAAGTAAAATGAATATGTCCATGTAGTCATCGGTTGAAAGTTGAAACTCAAGACAGGTTTGCAAATATGGTTGTCTGTGATGGCTATTTAAATAAATAATTCTCCTGTGGTTCTAGGTTTTTAAATAATGCCTTCCAGCTTTGAGTTAAACTCTCAAAAGGATCTGAATCCTTTCAACCTGCTTTTTGAAATTGCGAAGGTCTAGGCTGCAATCTAAGGAATGTGCAAACTTGAAAAGAGCTGTTTAGCAGGAGACATGCTTTCAATGAAGCTGTTATGACTTAAGATTATCGGGTGATAAATGCTACTGGTGTCTTTGATCCTCAAGCAGAAAGCTTTATTATTATTATTATTATTTTGCCATTTTCTTCTGTTTCCTTGAAATGTGGTCTTTGCTTCACCAAAGGAACACCTGATGTTCTTGCAAGTTTTTATTTTTAAGGAAAGTTAAACTGTCAGAATATTTTTTATCTTTCCAGAGCAGCCAAGTACTTACTTTTCATGTCATGTTAGCTGTCAGAAGGGGCTGGGGTGGGAGAGAGGTGAAATCTATCAAATGTAAGTTGGCAAACAAAACAATTGACATATAAAAACAGGGCTGCCATAAAACTGCCAGAAGAATTCTTGAGTTCCTGAAGTAAAGATAAACCATCTCCATGTACCAGCTGTGATCCCCCCCCATTTCCTTGGGAGATGACAGGTAGGAGAAAAAGGTTAAACTAGTGTGAAAATATGCAAAAGGCTGCATGCCTCCTTCCACACTGTGCTACAAGAGATGAAAAGGGAGAGAATTATGAGAATCAATAGTGTAAGCCCTGATGATACTTGTACAGGGCCACAGAGAAATAAGGAATTCTTTATGGTTACACTATTGCATGTAATCTGCATAAATCAAAGATAGCTTTTTGAGACAAGCTCCATTTCTGGAGACTGTAGGCCATCTTAATGCAGTTTTGTTGAAGCAATTTTGAAGTTTTTAAGCCATCAGATAGATAGATAGATAGATAGATAGATAGATAGATAGATAGATAGATAGATAGATAGATAGATAGATAGATAGATAGATAGATAGATAGATAGATAGATAGATAGATAGATAGATAGATATATAGATAATGATAGACAGGCAGATGGATGGATGGATGGATGGATGGATGGATGGATGGATGGATGGATGGATGGATGGAGATATAGAGTCGTAGACATAGATAGATAGATAAATAGATAGATAGATAGATAGATAGATAGATAGATAGATAGATAGATAGATAGATAGATAGATAGATAGATAGATAGATAGATAGATAGATAGATAGATAGATGAGTGGGTGGGTGGGTGGATGAATAGATGGATAGATAGATAATAGATACATAGATTCATAGATAGGTAGGTAGGTAGGTAGGTAGATAGATAGATAGATAGATAGATAGATGGATGGATAGATAATAGATATAGATACATAGATATAAAGATGATGGATAGATGATAGATAGATGATAGATAGATAGTTAATAGATAGATATAGATACATATAGATAGAGAGATAGAGAGATAGATAGATGAGAGATAGATAGATAGATAGATAGAGAGAGAGATAGATAGATAGATAGATAGATAGATAGATAGATAGATAGATAGATAGATAGATAGATAGATAGAGAGATAGCTTTTTCCAGTTCATTTATATATCACAGATAATTTTCCAATCAACTATTTGAAGGACTCAGGATTAAGTCCAGTCCTATTTAACATCCCTGTCCAGACAAAATCAGCTAGAGGCTGCCAGTTGTAGAGATATCTTAGTAGAAAGAGAAAGTAGGTCAAAAATATTTGTGCCTTACTGCAATTGCGAAGGAAATAATGAACTAGGGATTGAGTTGCTGAACTTGATTCAGCTTAATTTCTACTGGGGTGATCAAGTTGAGACCAGCAAAATGTGTGAATGGCCTTTAACATAACATGACACCTCAAGTATGAGGTTGTCCTATGGTATTAGCTTATATGCTTCTATGTAAATCGTGAAGAACAGTCAAGTTTTCATTTTACTTGATTTACATTTATATTCTGCTTTCTTCCCAGAGCTTCAGTGTTTTCTGGTGAGACAGGTCTATCAGAGCAACTTGGTCTACCCAAATATGGGATGGAGCATACTGCTTCTGCTCCCTTTAATTCTTTGTTGGTAAATTTAAATTCCCAGAGCTTAGTAGTAGTATGTAGTCATCCTTTCTGGAATTGCTTTCAACAACAACAACAAAAATTGAGGAAACGACTACCAGGGGTAGGCAACCTTGGCTCTTTTATGACTCGTGGACTTCAACTCCCAGAATTCCTGAGCCAGCCTGGCTCAGGAATTCTGGGAGTTGAAGTCCACGAGTCATAAAAGAGCCAAGGTTGCCTACCCCTGGTCACTAGCCTAACCTCCTTCTAAGTCCTTTACATCTATCTAAACCCAAAAGCATTTTTTTCTAAGTATGAACCCCAAGAATCATTTTAGCAAGATTTATTGTGAAGAAAGTGTTGAAGTTACAAGAATTCCAGCAACTGAACTCTTTCCTATTTAAAACCCTGAATATATTATGGTGGAGACTGTTTGGCTGAGTGGGTGGGTAATTTTCAGTGACAATACACACCAGGGGTCTTCAAACTTGGCCCTTTTATGACTTGTGGACTTCAACTCCCAGAATTCCTCAGCCAGCCTCCATTTTGTTTGTTAGATTTAAGGCAGGGGTCTTCAAACTTGGCCCTCTTATGACTTGTGGACTTCAACTCCCAGAATTCCTCAGCCAGCCTCCATTTTGTTTGTTAGATTTAAGGCAGGGGTCTTCAAACTTGGCCCTTTTATGACTTGTGGACTTCAACTCCCAGAATTCCTCAGCCAGCCTCCATTTTGTCTGTTAGATTTAAGGCAGGGGGTCTTCAAACTTGGCCCTTTTATGACTTGTGGACTTCAACTCCCAGAATTCCTCAGCCAGGCATGCTGGATGAGGAATTCTGGGAGTTGAAGTCCACAAGTCATAAAAGGGCCAAGTTTGAAGACCCCTGATAAACACACTTGCAGTTGATGGCTTGCATAACCAACTCTAGAATCTATATCCGACTGGAATATAGATTCTATATGCATCTCCCTGGTTAGTTTAACATTGTAGTCATGCATGATATATTTTAACATTTTATTCTGAAGGAACTTTTAATACCGTCGCTTGTCTAACCATCTTTTAAAGAGGTATCTAATGTATTGGATATGATGGTTCTTTTCATAATTTCTGGAAAAGAGAAGGGAGATATTAGCAGAGTTGGCAAAATTCCAAGTCTTGTGGGTGGGTGGGGGGGAAATCCATAGTTTTAGAGCATATTTTCTCAAAAAAAACAAAAAAAACCAACAGGAATTGCTCACGCCAAATAAGCACAGCTCATTTAATATCATTTTCAAAGGGGATGATTTTTTTTGGGTAATAAATCAGGGTGTTGCAGTACCAGATCCTTTTTTCTCTTTCTATTGTATAAAGGAGAAAATGGCAGTTATTGGGTAGCTGATGGTTTGATCAGGATCGCTGTAATGCCAACTCTCAGCCTTTGAATTCACTGTGTTTTGACAGAGAGACAAAACTGGACAATTTTGCTTCTCTTGGTTCAAGGCTTAATTCATTATTTTGTAAAAAAAAACAAAACCCACACAAAACCCTGAATTGAATTGATTTCTATAAATACACAGCTATGTCTTTTATATTTCTACTCTTTAATAAAACCATCATTTTTACCTGTCAGGTCACTGGAACTTGCACTAATATTTTTGCAACTTAATTTTAAAAAAAAAAGCAAAAAAAAGAGAGAAAATAATACCCTGTTATCAGAGAATTATTTTTACGATGCTTTTTAAGGCTGCAAGAAGAGTTGAGCTCTTAATAAGGGGCAGCCTTTCCCAAACACATTTATATTTGATTAGTAATCTAACCTTAAGCCTTGTTTATAGATTGGGGAATCGGAGAGCAGCAGAGGACAAAACTAAAAAAAAAAAAATGAACAAAATGAAATAGACGAGGAGGAGAAAATTCATTATTATAAAAAGAAATGGTCCATTGTTCTGCTCCACTTTGAACATTGGTGCTTTAAACAGTCTGTGCTGAGAACAGAAACTGCTGAAATATTTTGGATAAAATATTTCAAAATGAAGCTGACATCTCTTCAAGGGTGTTCAGTTTTTTTGAAGATCCTTTTTTTTTAATAGGCTAGTGCCCTGAAAATCCTCCATCGCCTTTCAATTAATTTTAACAGTGTATAAAGCATCCTTGCCTCTAATTTCTTTTAAAAAAACTTTTATATACAGTTCTTATATATTACTGTTTTATTGTGCACCACCCAGACTCCCTCTCCGAGGTAGATGGGAGGGTTAAAAAGGTGAAAAATAAATAAAACAAAACAAAATAAATAGCTGAGAGTTTGATGAAGTGCAGGGGTAGGCAACCTTGGCTCTTTTATGACTCGTGGACTTCAACTCTCAGAATTCCTGAGCCAGCGTGGGGGAACTATGGCCCCCTCATGACTGGTGGACTTCAACTCCCAGAATTCCTGAGCCAGCATGGCTCAGCTTGGAAACCTCTCCCTTTCCCCTCAGCATGGCTGGCTCAGGAATTCTGGGAGTTGAAGTCCACGAGTCATAAAAGAGCCAAGGTTGTCTACCCCTGGAGTAGAGGTTAAGACTGTGAGTTCTATTCTACCATAGAGATGAACTCAGGTATGTGACCTTGAGCTCAACCCTAGGAAGGAGAAACAAAGGGGAACCATGTCTGAAAACAGTGCTAAGAATACTGCAGGCACCAGTCCAGGCAGCTGCTAAAAGTCAAGACTGATTTCAATGTACACACATGTCCACACACACACAATCTTTATGTGTCCACGCTGACTCATGATTAAGTGAACCAAGATTTATGGAACTGAAAGTTTTGATGAATTTGCACAATATTTCAAAGCAGCACATTTATTATTATTAGTAATCTAGCAGCACATTTATTTATTTAAATTTACATGCCTCCCATCTCCTCAATAGGGCGACGGTGATCGTTAAATGATCAGTAAAAATGTGGGTGATTGGTTTTGTGGTTCAATGTCCTGTACGAAACCAGTTGTTGTCAGGATATGGGAGCGGGAAGAAGCTAATAGAATGAGGCTAATCTTCTCCAACAGAAATCTCTCATGTCCTGATCATCAGTGAGGAATCCCTAAAACTCATCGATAGATACTGAGGCAAATACACAAATCACAAATCAAGATGGCTGGTTTAGATCTTCTTAATTCAGCCCTTTCTTTAGAAGGAGCCACCTAAATTAAAGGGATAACATTCAGGCAGAACCATAACTAAGAAGAATTTAAGGAAGTATGTTGTGTGAGAGAAGTTATTGAAAAATCCATGCAACAAGTTTTACCATATTTCTGTCTGTCTGTCTGTCTGTCTATCCATCGATCAATTGATTGATTGATTGATCGATCCATTGATCAATCCATCGATCCATCGATCCATCAATCCATCGATCCATCCATCGATCCATCCATCTGCCAATGTGGAAGGTGCTGGATTAGACATGGAGAGATCCAGGTTCACTTAGGCAGGGAAAATGGTTGATCTTGAGCCAATCATTTTCCCTCAGCCCAAATCAACGTCAAGCTCTGGAGCAACCAGGTTAATAAACAAAACCATCCGTTGCATTGTATATCAGCAGTTTTGCTGTCAAAATCTAACACAAAGCGAAAACTCTACAATGCAGGTGGACCAAGGCTAACAAAACATCCTTCAGTTTCTCTGGGATTCTCAGCTGAGATGCCGCATCACCCAGAAAAGAAACATCCACGGCTTGATTAAAAATAACCATCATAACATCCCAAGCTAAAAAAAAAAATACAATGTAGTCAGAATAAAAATATCACAAAAATAAAAAAGTAAAAGATGGCGCAGGGCACAAACATGGTTATAATTTTGTTTGAAATAATTTCATTTTCAATGTCTTTCTGAAAGGCAACAAACAGGGGTTAGCCCAATTCCTACTGGGAAACGATTTCAGCACACCGATATCTCCTGGCTTTGGCTCCATTTTTCTTGGAAGTGTGCAACAATGAAGTGTTACTCCCCAGATAGTATAGTAGGTTGTGATTCCAGATGGAGTTGGCTGCAGTCTCTGGATGCCAAGATATACAAGATATAAAACAAGCACTTTAAGCTACCTTGTCCTTAAAAATCACGATCAACTTCAGCTTCTCTTTGTATTATATATCTGCTCACATTCTAGCGCTGGGAGTGTTTTCTACTTTCCTTCCTTCCTTCCTTCCTTCCTTCCTTCCTTCCTTCCTTCCTTCCTTCCTTCCTTCCTTCCTTCCTTCCTTCCTTTTCTCTCTCTCTCTCCTTCCTTCCTTCCTTCCCTCCCTCCCTCCCTTTCTTTCTTTCTTTCTTCTTTCTTTCTTCTTTCTTTCTCTCTCCTTTCTTTCTTTCTTTCTTTCTTTCTTTCTTTCTTTCTTTCTTTCTTTCTTTCTTTCTTTCTTTCTTTCTTTCTTTCTTTCTTTCTTTCTCTCTTTCTTTCTTTCTTTCTTTCTCTCTCTCTTCCTTCCTTCCTTCCTTCCTTTTTCTCTCTCTCTCCCTCTCTTCCTTCCTTCCTTCCTTCCTTTTCTCTCTCTCTCTCCTTCCTTCCCTCCCTCCCTCCCTCTCTCTCTCTCTCTCTCTTCTTTCTTTCTTTCTTTCTTTCTTTCTTTCTTTCTTCTCGTCTCTCTCTCTCTCTCTCTCTCTCTTTCTCTCTCTCCTCTCTCTCTCTCTCTCTCTCTCTCTCTCTCTCTCTCTCTCTCTCTCTCTCTCTCTCTCTCTCTCTCCCTCCCTCCCTCCCTCCCTTCCTTCCTTCCTTCCTTCCTTCCTTCCTTCCTTCCTTTTCTCATGTAGTTATTGGACATCTAAATGATTCCCCCCCCTTTCCATTAAAATTCTGGTTGCTATAACTTCACTAATCGCTAATGACCAAGAGGGAGAGAAAATATTAGAATTAATGTGATGGTTTTGCCTGCTGAATATTTGTTTAGTATGTATGAATAGATACAATCTTTCACTCTTGTCTCAATTATGGTTGATGTGAAAGTTGCCTAAAGGGGGGAGGGGAAACCCCCCCTCACATTTCCTATTTTTTTTTACTGTTGGCTATTATGCAGCCAAATGAATATTGTCCATGTGGAATAATGATGCATTTTATGCTTGAAAACTAATCCACATCCTTTACCTAGATAAGTGAAATTCTGGAGTTTATTCTATATAATAATAGAGTTGGAAAGGACCTTGGAGGTCATCTAGTCCAACACCCTGCTCAGGCAGGAAACCCTATACCATTTCAGACAAATGGCTGTCCAGTCTCTTCTTAAAAACTTCCAGTGTTGGAGCATTCACCGCTTCTGGAGGCAGGTTGTTCCTCCGGTTAATTGTTCTAACTGTCAGGAAGTTTCCCCTTATTTCTAGGTTGCTTCTCTCCTTGATTAATTTCCATCCGTTGCTTCTTGTCCTGCCTTCAGGCTCTTTGGAGAATAGCTTGACTCCCTCTTCTTTGTGGCAGCCCCTGAGGTATTGGAAGACTGCTATCATGTCCCCCCTCGTCCTTCTCTTTGTTAAACTAGACATACCCAATTCCAGCAACCGTTCCTTGTATGTTTTAGCCTCCAGTCCCCCTTATCATTTTCAAAATGAAGAATGATGTTTAGTCTTTCTTTCTTTCTTTCTTTCTTTCTTTCTTTCTTTCTTTCTTTCTTTCTTTCTTTCTTTCTTTCTTTCTTTCTTTCTTTCTTTCTTTCTTTCTTTCTTTCTTTCTTTCTTTCTTTCTTTCTTTCTTTCTTTCTTTCTTTCTTTCTGCCTTTGTTTAGCAGATGGATAAACAGTATTTGCCTTATTCACAAAACACTCCATGATTTATTTACCCTTGGAAATGCCATTTAGCAACCACTATGGATTTGAATATAGCATGCCGTTTTACTCGTTCTTTTCCAAAGCTATTTTGCAGCTATTCAAGGGCTGGAAGCAAGTATGATTAAAATGAAATGTAAGATTCAACTTACATGCACTGCAGGCCAGCAGTATAATGCTTCCTCCTAAATCCTGCACAATTTCCCCACAGTCTTTCATTTGCCTCCTGAATATCGCACTATTCTACATTTTCTTCAAAGCAGACCCATCCTTGAGAAAAGAAAGAAATAATTTAAAAGCCCATTTTAAATACTCAAATGATTAGCAACCCAGCAATATGTCTATTGAGGTCAACAATCACTGATGTGTTTATAGGACACACAAATAGGCAGAATCCCATGCTAATTGTAATTAAATTTGACAGGTCATTTTACTTGCTTAGTGTTCAAAGCCTGAGTTTCATAGGGAGCATAACTGTATATTGCCATATTCCTAGTCTATCTTCTCATACCCTCAATTTAAATCTATAAAGAAATCCAGTTGATTTACTAAGCCGCAGGACACAAGATCCCACCAAGGTTTGATGTATGAAATTTTAGCTGGACGTTCTTCATTCTTATTCTGCTTAATTTGAATCAAATTATGATTCAAGCCAAATTGCCAAATTGAGAAGAGAACCCTCACCTGTAAGAAGAAAGAATCAAAGTTTCCACAGATACACTGGCAACTTTGTGGACCTGCCCATGTATCTTTCATAGCAACAACATAGAAGGGAGTGGAAACTTTGAAATCTAATTTATAGCCATAGGATTTACTAGTGAATTCTCATCCAAGGGGTAAACCATCATAGCTTTTGGAGATTAGCCAAGATCAGTTAAGTCCAGCTGTAGTTATGAACATGTACACTTAGCTAACTGATTATAATATGAAATGCAAGCCTTGTTCAGACATTCACTGGAGCCCACAAAGGCTTTAATTCCTGGGTGTGCAGTTAACAAGTAGGCTGGCTTGGTCGCTCAACAGCGAGACCCTGGTGAAGCGGGCACAGCAGCGCCTGCATTTTCTGCGTCGCATGAGAAAAGCACATCTTCCTTCCCCTGTCCTGACCACTTTCTACAGAGGGACGATCGAGAGCATCCTGTCATACAGCATCACAGTCTGGTTTGGAAGCATCCCTGCTTCAGAGGAAGGCGGTGCAGAGAGTGGTGAGGACGGCCGAAAAGATCATTGGCAGTTCCCTCCCTTCCATCCAGGACATAGCACAGAAGCGTTGCTTGAGCAGGGTCCATATGATTGTCTGGGACACTACCCATCCTCTTCACAACCTGTTTTCCTTGTTACCTTCTGGGACGAGGCTCCGTGGTATCCAAAGCAGAACATCCAGATTCAACCAGTTTTGTTCCATACAGTATAAACCTTGTGAACTCTCAACCTTCCTCCTTCCATTATATATTCAAGATAGACAGTGTTTAATATTCATGTGTTATGTATATGTAGGGTATAGGTCTATACATATGTTGTATATAGTATGTATATGTTGTATATAGTATGTTTAGGTGTGTGTCATGTATGTGTTCACTTTGAGAGCGGGCAACTAAATTTATCTTATCTTATCTTATCTTATCTTATCTTATCTTATCTTATCTTACCTTATCTTACCTTACCTTACCTTACCTTACCTTATCTTACCTTGTCCTGTCTTGTCCTGTCTTGTCTTGTCTTGTCTTGTCTTGTCTTGTCTTGTCTTGTCTTGTCCTATCCTGTCCTGTCCTGTCCTGTCCTGTCCTGTCTTGTCCTGTCTTGTCTTGTCTTGTCTTGCCTTGTCCTGCCTTCCCTTGCCCTGCCCTGCCTTGCCCTGCCTTTGCCTTGATTAGTTCTCTGACTTCCATGTTGAGAAACCTTAACCTACAGCATATCTACATCTGCTCAGCATATGATCCATGAACCTGCTTTCATGATGATGATGATGATGATGATGATGATGATGATGATGATGATATCCATTCAGTAGTGTCCTACTCTTGGCAATACTATTCGCCAGATCTCTCCACATCTTCCAATCTTGCGCTACTTCTTTGAGTTATTCTATGCTCTGGCTGGGGTCAGCTTTGATGGTGTCCAGCCACTGTGTTCTTTATTCACTTATACCTCCTAAGGACTGCTTCACTTCTTAGACCTTAGCAGTGTTCACAAGTAGAAACAGACTCAAGTCTTATATTTTGATGGAAGTTACACTGAACTCTCTGTTTAGTATCTCCTACAGTATTAGGGATATGCTGTGTTAAATCAAGGGAGGTGGAAGTTTGAGATGCTGCCTGATGAGGCATTACAGCTTTGGACAGTGGGAGTTGAGTTTCTTCCCATCCCTGGCCTTCCACATTTAAAATAAAAAAGCTTCTCGGACAGGTTGAGGAATAGTAGCCAATCCCCCCCACACCTCCTCCTTTGCTTTCTTCTCTGGCTAAACATAATTTGGCCATTATTATCAGTTAATTGTTCTACATGCAGTAGAGTTTATTCAATATGTTCTCCTAATATAAATTAATCTGACACAAATTTCAGCTGGGGTGACTCTGAGCAGCCTGGAAAGTCGGATAGGGAAGGAAACATGCCAGGCTTGTATAATATTTTTTAATCGGAGTTAATTGATGTCAGCTGCAGGGTCTGTGTAGTAGTCTGCAAGCGAGGTAGCTATTCTCACAGCCCTGCTGTAGTCACTTGGAAGTCATTATGGATCTTTTGGGGTGGAGGGAGAAAATATTGGTTGCTAATTGCCCAGGAAAATAGTTTAGAATGGGGAGAGGTAATTTGTTCCACTCTGATAAGAAGCTTTTATTTATTATGCCAAATCTCTTGGGAGTAAACAGTGGCATTATTTAGTTTCTGAGTCTTGAAATGAATTTGACTTCAACAGCGTATTTTTTGCGGTGCCCTTATTAATCTCCATTAGCATGGTATTAGTCCCACTGCTGGTTTGAATAGTTCCATTCTATCATTACTATTATTGCAATAATTTTACCCCTCTAGGATGAGTTGAACTTTGAAAATATATTTTTGAGTATTCTTAATGGATTTGATCATTTCAGGTTGATTCATTTGACCCCTGCGGTCTGCATTCTGCCTTTCAAACCTCATGCAATGTTTTAAATGATTTATGACATTGATTTTGAGATAGGGCTGGCCTCTGAGATTGTCGTGATCCCATCACTGACAAAAGGCAGCGTAATTATATTTAGCTTGACAGCTTCCTCCCCCTAAAATCACCAGAAAGGAAAAGAAAATATGGGATTTTCATGTTCAGCCCTTAAGAACCTGCTGTTGCTGCTTTAAAATCATATTGAATTGGTCTGTAACTTCCTCTCCCAGTTATAGTTGCCTGGATGAGGAAAATGGAATGGAACAGAATGGGATAGAATGGAATGGAATGGAATAGAAAGAATGGAATGGAATGAAACAGAAAGAATGGAATGGAATGGAAAGAAGGGAATGGAATGGAATGAAACAGAATAGAACAGAATAGAATAACAGAGTTGGAAGGGACCCTGGAGGTCTTCTAGTCCAACCACCTGCTCAGACAGAAAACCCTATACAATTTCAGACAAATGGTTGTCCAATCTGTTCTTAAAAACTTCCAGTGTTGGAGCATTCACAGCTTCTGGAGGTAGGTTGTTCCACTGATTAATTGTTCTAACTATCAGGAAATTTCTCCTTAGTTCTAGGTTGCTTCTCTCCTTGGTTAGTTTCCATCCATTGCTTCTTGTCCTGCCTTCAGGTGCTTTGGAAAATAAGTTGACCCCCTCCTCTTTGTGGCAACCTCTCAAATACTGGAATACTGCTCCCATGTCCCTCCCTAGTCCTTCTTTACTTTAAACTAAACCCAATATCTTTGAAGGAAATATGTATTTGGCTGAAGTAGCAGTTGCTGTAGTAGGAACAAGAAGTAAAATGTGAAAGTGGCAATAGATGGAGGCTACGGGGAATTAGTGTAAGGATCGTTCTGAGAAATTAAAGAATGAAGTGGTACTTAATTCTCAAAGTGCCAGGGACTCGCTAAATAACTGCTCCACTGGGCTCAAGGCAAAAGTCATTCACATGCTGTAGCTGCAAGAGATTAATACCCACAAGAGGTAGCATATTCATACCCTATTAACGTTATTAAAATATCAGGGACACTTTAATAATTGTCAACATTTTTCCTGTGTGTCAGCCTTTATTTCCGGAGAGCTAAGTTAGCAATTCCTATTTAACTTGTAGCGTGAAGTTTTCCCTGTCCAAGGTCTTATTTATGAACACAAAATATCACAGCTCTTAGTGTCTAGTCCTTGACATTAACTATCTAAGGTAGCTGTAACGTTCTCATTTTACTGATGGTCTCCTTGAGATGAATGTGTATTGAACTAAGTATCTGTTTTAAGTACTGTATTAGCTCAACTTAGAATAGTTAATTGTAGGCGAGGATTAATTAGCTAATGTAACTGCACAAACAACAGAATACGGTTGTTTATTCCACTGTGGTTTAAGCGTTTTGTCAAGGTAATGATTTAGCTTGTGTAATGTGAGATGAATGATGCAATGTTAGGAATGACTCAGCAGGAGTCTGTATCCCTTTAAGAGCTTGAGTATAAAAGGGAAGGCTTTGCTAGAGTCTTTCTCTCTCGTCCATTTCCTGCTGTAATGGCTGTGTATTGGAGGTTGCTGAATGACCATGCGTATGTATTTCTAGCACTGATGATGTTACCTAGTTGGGGTCATGAAACATCTGCAAGAAAACAAGCAAGCTCAGAGAGCACCAAGGACCCCTCATTTCAACCCTGAGCTACAAATATTTTCCTTGATTGGTACAAAATATGGATGCTTGGCAACTGGCTCCTACTGATGACGGTCGCAGTGTCTCGGGATCACATGATCCCCTTTTGCGACCTTCTGGCAAGTAAAGTCAGTGGGGTAACCAGATTCATTTAATCACCAGGTTAGTAACTTATCAACTGCCGTGATTCACTTAACAACTGTGGCAAGAAAGGTTGTAAAATGGGGCAAAACTCGCTTAACAAATGTCTCACTTTACGACAGAAATGTTGGGCTCAGTTTAGTCTGCAGGACTACCTGTAATCAAAGATAGAAGAAAACAGGACTATTGTTATTGTTACTGTTACTGTTACTGTTGTTATTATTATGATTATATTTAAAAATATCAGGGTAAATGCTTGTTTTTTTTAGTGCTTCTATAGCCAAAGATGTCAACACACCTGTCAGATATTTTTTTAGGATGAATTGGGAAGACCTAGGACTTGTCTGGTAATCCTTTTTTGTTGGAATGCCAGTGTCAACACTGCTAACATCGGATGTTTTTGCTTTGACAACATATGGAGATGCAACCATTTTCCTTCTTATGTTTTACTCTTACAATTGGAGTTAGAATTAGATGATACTGGGGGGGGGGAGGAGGAATGTGCATGGGAGTTTAGTTAGACATAACAATATTGTAACTAGTGTGAGAACCAAGGTTTTTGAAATAAGAGATGATAAGAATTGGTGGGCTGGAGAACTGGAGGGAAAGCCTGCATTTCAAACTAATTGGAGAATGTGATTTATGACTGTTAATTAGAGGAGGGAATTGTGCTTTGATACTATGTACTCAGGGGAGGGGAATTCAGATTTTGGCTTTGGCTATGTATCTGCCGATGCTATGCTTCTCAAATAAAGATTCTTTAAGGTAAACAATGCCTCGAAGTTCTTTGAAGAGTTTCACCCATCGGAACCATGACAGACAGATTGTAACTGTAATAATCTTTGGGAATCTCTTCATCCGTGAATATTTTCTGGAAAAAAAAAATCTTCTTTTTTTTTTTTTTTTTTTTTTATCATAACAAGTTTTATTAGTTTTTGTTTGTTTTACAGCCAAGTGCTTGTAACACATCGTGGCGATAGGGCACTCCAGGGAACACAACAAAAAATACAGTCATACATATACAATTTAAACTACTACTTTAAAAGTTCCCTCTTATGGTATACAATTCGAGCATTCCTAAAATATAAATTGTTTCTCACCTCTATTATTCCAATTTCAATTTATATTTCTCAATCAAATTATATCTCTTATTATATTTCACATACATATTATGTAAATAAACATGAATTTATATATTTTAAAACTATTTCATTAGACATAGTAATATAATAACATTATAATAATAATAATAGGACAATAATTATTTCTATCATAAACAAGTAATATAACTATTATATCTTAATATTTCTCAACTATATTCTATTTCATATATTCTATCCAATATTTTCATAGATCAGTCCACGTCCCTAAAAGATTCCTCAATTGTTTCAGTTTAATCCATTTAATATCTCACTAATTACCATTCAATTCTTATAAATAAAAATATCAATAATATTTCACCAGTCTCAATCTCAATCTAACTCCTTTAATTATAAATTTTCCAATTATTCTTATTGCCATTCCAAATCATACTCAAATCCATAATTTAAATCTAGTGTTGACTCATACCAAAGTGACCTTAAAGATCTCAAAAATATTAGTTCAATCAATGTCCAGAAGCCCTTTTTACCCATCAAATAAAATTTTAACTCTTATTTTTAAATCTAATTCTAGCTTTCTTTTTGTGCCAGGTAGGTTTCCACAACAGGGCTTCTAAGTCCTCCCATCTTAGTAACTGGCTAAAGGCCTTTTCCCACCATTGAGTCCAATCATATTCTTTTTCTCTTTTATCCAGTGTTGTCTGTACTGTCATGTTGTCAACGTTTTTTGTGCCTCGTATTTGGAAGTCCAATCCTGTTGCTTTTAAAGTTGTAAATGTTTTAGTTGAGTTCTGCCTTTGATCATCAAAGAAATCCATCATGTAGGATGTGTCCTCTTCCTCTTCAATAAATTCAGTAGATTCAATAGATTGTAAATGTATTCCATCCATCTCATTAAGTTGTAGATCTGATTGTCTATCATAGTCAATCAAAGGTTGAGCTTCAATTTTTAATTCTGAGTCCTCCTTGAATCTAAGCGATCTAATATGTTCTTTAAGTTCCAGTCTTGCTTCCAAGATTTTTTCTAATATAAGTCCATAATTAATCTGTGAATAGGATTCCATCTTCTTCTTTTTTTTTTTTTTTAGAGAAGTTCAGCTTAAAAAATAGATTGCAGCGTTATAAAATATAAAATGCAGACAGAAATATATTTCCAAAGAAAGATAGAGGAAAAAAAACAACCAATAGTCAAGACCAGCACAGAGATAAAAACTGGCAGTCAGTTGTTATATTGTAATCCAGTCTGGGCATCAGGCCAAAATCAGGAAGTGGGAGTTCAAAGAGCAAGTTACATTGTATCAGTCTGTTTCTGGGCTTCATGCCAAGTCCCAGGATGCATTGTATCCAAAATAATCTACATAAGTCCGCCCAGAGAGCAAAAAGTTTTTTAGGCAGTACTGTTCAGGAGGGGGGGGGGAAACAAAGAACATTCCACCCCCTCCCTAAGGATTTTCACCTAAACTGAAGATAAACAAGCCAAAAGAGAAAGTCACAATAATCCGGATGCTCGAGTTCCAACTGCTTATGTAGACAAAATAAAATAGTAAAAAAAAAACAATAATTGTTTTTCCAAAGCCCGTTTTCCCCAGTAATCAAACGCTGCTTTCTCAAAATAGGGAAATAGTTCTTAAAGCTGTTAGCAGGGAAAAAGGTAAATTAACAAGAGGGAAGGAAAGGTCTCACCCGGATCTTCCACGGTGGTTCTTTTCGCTTAGATGTTGCTGTGACTTTCGGCTGGAGCAGCTGAGTGATCGGCCATGTTACTGGCCGATCTTTTCCCCGTCGGCCCAAAGGTGGTTTTCTAGGACCGCAGAGGGAGCCGCCGCTCCCTCCGCGATCAACGAGTGCCCTCCTCTACGGTGGTCGCCCCTACAGGGCGACTTTCGACCCTATCCAGGGTCTACCGGCGGGGGGAAACCGGACGGCCAAGAGAACGAGTTCTCTGCACGTCCGCGGGCGCTGCGACCGCTGCAGTGGGCATGTTATGCAACTGCTGAAGTGAAAAATAGGCTTCTTATTATTTAATCTTTGTGTCAAATGACTGCAACATTAATCCTCCCAGGTGATCTGCCAGAGAGAAAACAATCTTGACATTTTTTTTTAGTCTAATCTTTGTGACAGTCCTAAGAAAATGTATTACTGGAGCTTTCCCATGAAAAATATTTTGTAAGGAATTGGGTGTGGAAGGCCTAATTACATTAGAGTTTTTCAATTACCTATTGTCTTCAGGGCAGAGCAACTGGAAGGCTGTGAAAGCAGAATGTTAAAATATTTATGGTAGAATATTAGAATTCCGAGGCATTAATGACTTTGGTAATCATATACACTAAAAATCAACAAGCAAAAACACCAATCCAAATAATGTCTTTTGCAAGAGCTTTTAAACCACAGGACGAAACACAGGCTAAGTGTAACATATCTTTGTGAGTGTCTTGCACTACGCCACTCTCCGTGTGTATGTGTAGACATAGGTATGTAACGTACAATTAAAAAAAAATAAACATGGAGGTGGAGATAAAATTTTCATCAGGTTCATCCCTGAGGTAATCTGTTCAGCCAGTCTCGGTCTCAACTGAAATTGCAATCATTACAGGATTGTTGTTGTTGTTAGTTGCAAAGTCATGTCTGACCCATCGCAACCCCATGGACAACGTTCCTCCAGGCCTTCCTGTCCTCTACCATCTTCTGGAGTCCATTTAAGCTCACGCCTACTGCTTCAGTGACTCCATCCAGCCACCTCCTTCTCTGTCGTCCCTTTCTTCTCTTGCCCTCCATCTTTCCCAGCATCAGGCTCTTCTCCAGTGAGTCCTTCCTTCTCATTAGGTGGCCAAAGTACTTGAGTTTCAACTTCAGGATCTGGCCTTCTAAAGAGCAGTCAGGGTTGATCTTCTCTAGGACTGACCGGTTTGATCGCCTTGCAGTCCAGGGGACTTGCAGGAGTCTTCTCCAGCACATAGTTAAAAGGCCTCAATTCTTTGGCGCTCAGCCTTTCTTATGGTCCAACTTTCACAACCATACATTGCAACTGGGAAAACCATTACAGGATAGTAGGAATATTTCTGGGGGATAAATAAGGCAGAAGCTTGAGTTCCAGCCTGCTTACAACTTGGATAGGGAACTCCAGGGAATGGCAGGCTGTAAATTAGAAGGGGAAGTTGGGAAAAAAAAAACTTTCAGAAAGTGGCAATTCTGTATTGATGCCAAGCTAATTGCATGGAGATGGTCCACAAAGAGGAGAATGTATTGATTCTGTAGAACCTGCTAGTCCCACTTGGCCATTTTCCTTGCCCGGCAGAAGTTTCTTAGTCTTTGATACCATCATGTTCCTTGTCCCACAGGTGCTTTTTCAAGACGCAAATGCATCTCAAACTGAAGCACAAATGGTTTCTGTCATCTGCAATGTTTTCTGGAAATCCGTTCATACTCTGGCATCATTCGAAGGGTGTTCATCCCAAAGTCCATAGCTAAATATCTGTGGAGATTCTCAGTCATCCAGGTCATGGTTGTCCCAAAGGTGCTTTTTCAAGAGGCAACTGGACTTTCAGTTTGAGATGCAGACAACACAGACTCATCGCCAACAGCCTGCGCCTATCTTCAACAGTGAAGGGACACGGGGCAGAAAACATCCTGCAGCCAAGAAGGCTCCAGACACATCTGCACCGTCAGGTGACCCTGAGGACACAGGTAAACCTCCAAGTGGCCTCAATGACTCTCTAAAAGAATGCAAATGACCAGCTGTCTGCAAGGAATATACATCTTTCCATTCCCCACCATCCAGTCAGAGTTGAAGAAGCTACTTGGATGAGACACAAAATGTCTTCAAAGAAAAGCAAAGAAAGTCCAGTTGCCTCTTGAAAAAGCACCTTTGGGACAACCATGACCTGGATGACTGAGAATCTCCATAGATATCATGTCCCTTGTTGCATTATACAGTCCAACTACCCTTTGTTGCAAACCATTTATCAAGGGACAATCTTGTATCATCTTCATACAGTATGTGAGTACCCTTAGATTCATGTCACCACAAGGATTCTTTATATGTGCATCCATAAATACATTAAACCACTAAAGGAACATTGACCAATCCTGTTGCTGTTCACCAAACATCGGATTTATTTTCACCATGCTTTATTTTCCCTTTATCACCACACATAAGGAATTCAGCCCTTCCATTTTCCATTCCACATTTACACAAAACCTGCTTTAATTCAAGCCTGTTCACTTTATCGCGTGCTTTCTCTAAATCCCCAAACCTCTACTGCATTTTCTTTCCCACATTTATATAGCATTTAACGACTTACTAAAGAGCTCAAATCTGGTGTGTAGATCTCTTGCCAGGTATAAAGTCTGCATCCCCTCTATCATGACTTTGGACAACTAAGGCTTTCACACAAAGCTTCTTAATAGATGTACATTACACTGCAGCCCAGACTCCAGTTTCTTTTATCTGACCACCATCTGAGTAGTGCCTCTTCCTCCTGCTCCTCAAAATTATTCCTTTTGCCCATTATAATTAAAAGCTCAGTTTTTGAAGCAAGCAATTTAAAATCAGCTTTCCTTTTTTTAAGTATCAGTAATGCCCTTTAGATAAATGTGGGTATTATTTTCTCTTCAACTGCACCTTTTTTGATAAGTGCTTGTTAAGATGCCATAATAGCCATATTCAAAATATATGGCTGTCTGGAGCATCCTTTCTCTGGCTGATTCACTGAGGCTCATGTGCTAAGGCGCTGATTTGCTGCTGGCAGCCTCTAATTCATCTTGGCTAATCATGAAAAAGGCAAATTGGATTGAAGATGGGTTAGCACTTGGACGAAAAGCTACCGTGAAAATGTAGGCTGTAGGATAGCCTGGGAACATGAAATAACACTATATTTCTATACGGATGCCACTGAAGCTGCATAGATATGTCCATAATTTCACCAGCAGTCCAGCTTGAAGGAGCATTCTCTTTATCTAACTCAGGGGTCTTCAAACTTGGCCCCTTTATGACTTGTGGACTTCAACTCCCAGAATTCCTCAGCCAGGCACGCCTGGCTGAGGAATTCTGGGAGTTGAAGTCCACAAGTCATAAAAAGCCCAAGTTTGAAGACCCCTGATCTAACTCATCCCAGACAATTCTGCTCCTTTCTTCATCTACCACCATGTAAGGCAGTTGGAGTTGGGAAAGAGGAAACCAAATAGCCACAGAGATAATGGGTCCTAGACATTAGCTGTTTTTGCAGGGTCTTTCTAAGAATTCACTCCATCAAGGACAAAAATTGATTGAACAGAGTCAGGGTATCCCACAATAAAGCGTTCCCACAATAAAGTGTACTTTGAAAAGAGGAAGTAACACTAGAGTCTCTTTTTGCACAGTGGTACATCTTTGTGAATCATCGAGTTATCCAACTGAAAGCACGGGACTGTGAGGGACCTCAGGCTTGGCATTTATTTAGTTACTCACCTGGATTTTTGGAAACTGTTCTTTAATCACGGGCTAATGTCTTCCCACACCACGCTGCTGCATCGAGGGAAAGAGACTTTGAAAAATAGATCTCTTGATATGTAATACTGTAGGAACCTCTGGAATTTAATTTTGTTTGGTGGAACGGTAACTAACTCTGATCAATCCATTTTTAGAGGAAGCAAAGTCAGTTGCGGGCACCTTTTGACTGACGGTGGAGGTCAAACAATCAGAGTTAATTATCCACTTGGGAATAATTCTGTGTAACTTGAAGAGGGAAAAGGGGAGAGAGGTTGGGTTTTGTGTTTCAATTTAGCAACCATGAAAGCTTGATCAGTGAAAGTTGTAATGAAGAATTAGCTTAAAGTCTTCTGCAAAATGTACTATTGTTCTTAAGGATGGGTGTGCACTCTAAATGCAAATTTCAAGTTTGAAATTGAAGTTCAAGCATCTGTATTTATTTTTATTTTTTTGCATTAAGGTGATCAATTCTGAAAAATTAAAAGGAGATTGTTTTATTTATTTTATTTTATTTCAGTTCTACATAGTCTATACTTGAGTGGGGAAAAAGATCTAACAAAAGTTGTAACGAAGAATTAGCTTAAAGTCTTCTGCAAAATGTACTATTGTTCTTAAGGATGGGTGTGCACTCTAAATGCAAATTTCAAGTTTGAAATTGAAGTTCAAGCATCTGTTGTTGTTTTTTTTTTTGCATTAAGGTGATCAATTCTGAAAAATTAAAAGGAGATTTATTTATTTATTTTATTTTATTTCAGTTCTACATAGTCTATACTTGAGTGGGGAAAAAAAAAGATCTAACACCTTTTCTTCCTATTGTTGTTGCTGCTGCCCCAGTTGTGATGGGCATCCGTGTAAAACATGAGCAAACACTGTAGCGCAGCTGATAAAAAGGGCAGTGGTATTTTAACAATGATGTGTGGTCCAGATCACAGGTTTCACTGTACCCTAGCCTGGTCATTTAAAGCAGGGCTTTTCAACCTGTGGTACGCGTACCACTTGTGGTACATTAATGAGTGGCAGGTGGTACGCAGCCTTGCCTAGCCAAGTGTAGTGGGGAAGGGAAAGAGCCAGCACAGGCAAGGACTTACAGTGAGAGAGTCCTTTGGAGCTGCAGATTTTACTTATGAATGGAGCCATTTCGGGAGGCTGCCTTAGCCAGCAGCCAGTACTTACATTTTTTTTTTCTTCCTTAAGTGCCGGCTGGGCTCCTTACTTTCCTTTCTAACCAGTAGCTAATTCTTAAAGGGAAAGTGCCTTTTTAAGCTAGTTCACTCAGCAGCTTGTCTTTTCTGTCTCTGGAGGCCTTTCCTTGTTTGATCAATATATGGAAGAGAGAAAATATGGGGGGGGTTTTCAAATTCTTCCTTCAGAAGGAGATGGGAATGAGAAAAAGGCAGGGAGGGAAGGGAGGGAGGGAAGGAAGTCCCGCCTTAGCACTTGGCCACCAGCAGCTCTGCCATTGACTTTGCTTGTCAAGGTTGCAGAAGGGGATCACATGACCCTGGGACACTGTGACCATCATAAATATGAATCAGTTGCCAAGCATCCAAATATAAATCACATGACCCTGTTGCTGCAATGGTCATAAGTGTGAAAAATGGTCATAAGTCATTTCAGTGCAATTGCAACTTTGAACAGGGTTTTCTTTTTGTCACCAAGTTTTTGACACCTTGCTAGGTGGTACTCGAATATTGCCATATCCTAAAAGTGGTACAATCAGTGAAAAGGTTGAAAAGCCCCGATTTAAAGGACTGCATTCACAGGGCAGGGACAAACTGGAACGAGTGACATGATAGTAGTATCTAAGGCAGGGGTCTTCAAACTTGGCCCTTTTATGACTTGTGGACTTCAACTCCCAGAATTCCTCAGCCAGCATTGAAGATTGCCACTAGCCTCCATATCTGTATCTATGATGCGTTTACATATCCGTATTTATAATATGCTTCAATGGTACTAAAAAAGCTAATTTCCATATGGGTTTTAATTCATATTTCACGTGAAGACTATGCTATATCTAGTTCCATACAACCTATTCCAATTTTTAGGACTCATAGAATCCATCATGAGAACATGTTAGAAAATAAAAAAAAATACCATATGTCAGGAAATTAAGTAGGAAAGGACATTTATATAAACTCAGTACGTACACCTAATACCAAAGTATAAAAATTATATAGTAGCTTATCTACACAGTCGGTTGCCACATTATAAAGCCCAATTCCACTCATAACGGTTTCTTTTTAAAACTTCTGAGTATTGGTTATTTCTTAAAATATCAAAGAAACTGCATGGTACTAATCCAAATTGCGTTTTTGTCTTTTAATGCAGTTTAACCACAGATCAAAAAAGCATCTGAGCAATATTTTACAGGGGCGGTGTGTGTGTGTGTGTGTGTGTGTGTGTGTGTGATATGTTTAAAAAAAATGAAGAATGTTAAGCTTCTGGCATTTGCAATGAACTCTGATATATTCCATAGGAATTTTTTGTTCTGAAGAGAACAAAATGTAGAATGCAGAAATCTGAGATTATATTAGTGTGACATCTCTCCTATCTTACAATCAGCAAACAACTTCATGCAATATCTTAAGATAACTTGAGCTTTAAATTGGCCACCAGAAATGGACATGCTTGTTTGTTGCCTGAAGCCGTGGGGAAAAAAAAAAATTCCACTGATACATTCTAAAATATTCCAGTAGATTATTAAGGATGAAACTCTAGGCAACTGATTGACCTACATTGTGAATCAATTAATGTCTATCAGATATGCAAAAAAGAAACAGAAAATCCATGTTGCAGACAGCAAGATGAAGAAAAAAAAACCAAATAAGGAAATACAGACAATTTCAGCATTATATTTATTTGTTACCAGTATTTATAATCTACCCAAATCAATGCAGACACTGGACAGTGAATAATATAGTTCAAACTATGTAAAATGTGTACCTGTGTGTTTTTGATTTATTGACTGGTATTTCCATAGTGTTCTCTCTCTCTCTCCCTCCTCCCTTTTTCTCTCCCTCTCCCCTTCTTCCTCTCCCTCTCTCCCTCTTCCCCTCTTCCCCTCCCCCTCCCTCCCTCCCTCCCTCCCTCCCCTCCCTCCTCTCTCTCTCTCTCTCTCTCTCTCTCCTCTCTCTCTCCAAAACAGCTACAAAACATCTACCACGTGATCCCATCCTGATCAATAGACACAAAACCTGCTTTTCTGTTCTCAAAAATCCACACTGGTATTTTAACGATTCGGAATTGGTTTTTTTTTTTTTTAAATTGCAGACCATTTTGCTATGATTTGTTTCTGAATTATTATCTCATGTAGCTCATTACGTATATTTGGCAGGACTTTCTTTTAAAAAGGAAGAAGAAAAATTCACATTTCTCGAACAGAGCTGAATCAATGATATAGCAAGCAGCTTTATCGTGATCCTGCTGAAATGGAAATGCCAAAGTTGAGAATTTGGAAGGGAGCTACATTTGAGTACTGTATTGAAGGCAATCTTTTGTCCATACGATGCCAAATAAAGCAGCTTTTAGGATATGTTTATCGACGTTTTAGGCAACTTTTCATAAACCCATAAGTTCATCACCCCCCTGATATCTATTAGCCTCCCACTCTCTCAATCATCTACCACTGGGTTAATCTTTTGGCCAACATTTTTTTTAATTTAAAACTTAATGAAGAGTTGGAGCTGGCCATCAGAAATGGACCTGTTTGTTGCCTGAAGTAAGAAACAGCTTCTAATACTGATGGCTATTTATTACCTCCTGTAGTACCTTCACTTCTATTTACCAGAAAGCAATAATGAAAGATCTTAAGGAAAAAATCTTAACTGAAAGATGGTAACAGCAAAATTAACTACCAAGGGATGTAATGAGCTTCCCCTTTGCTAGATATGCAGCTGGAACAGGACACTTTAAACTGGATTCCTAGTATTGAGATTGCTAGAGTTATTTGGTGCCCTAAATCAGGGCTTTTCAACCTTTTCACTGATTGTACCACTTTTAGGATATGGCAATATTCGAGTACCACCTAGCAAGGTGTCAAACTTGATCACCCCCCCCAAAAAAAACCTTTCAAAGTTGCAATTGCACTGAATGACTTATAACCATTTTCACACTTATGACCATTGCAGCATGCCCATCCACTGTCTCCCAGAGTTTGCTCAAATTCATGTTCTTTACTTCCATGGAACACTATCTAACCATCCCATCCTCTGCCGTCCCCTTCTCCTCTTGCCTTCAATCTTCGGGGTCTTTTCCAATGAGTCCTGTTCTCTCATTAGGTGAGCTTCACTATTTGTTCTTCCCAAGAAGAATCAAGGTTAATTTCTTTTAGGATTGACTGATTTGATCTCCTTGGTAAAGTTGATAACTCCATGAAAAGATGTGAGGAATGTTAGTAGGCTGTATTTTAAAATGCTAGGCTTACACTAATGTATGTGCAACATATACAGTAGTGGCCAAAATTGTGGAAACCTTTTGGGAAAAGTGTATTTTTGAGGTTTGATGGCTAATAACACCACTTTTTTTTTGAGTAGTACCATAAAATTATATATCAATGGAAAGATAATTTAATCAAGAATGTAATGCAACAAAGTTTGTTCAATTACCTGTACTATGAAAAGTGATAGCCAAATAACCAGAAAAAGGAAGCACAACTTGCTTAGGTTGATATCAGGTAGCTTTCCTTCATCTGATTGTAGCCAATGAGCATGAGTGTTTAGAGAGCCAATCAGGTGTCATCTTGTTTTGGTAATGAGCCAATCAGATCACAGTAGGATCCAGTTATTGATGTCATGTATTGAAGCTGAGAGGAGGACATTTGTCAGTGTGTTATGTGATCGCTATCAAGTTGGTTGGGTTTTTGGTTGGGTGTTCTTTCATTTAGTGAGCTTGTAAAACGTAATAAAATTAAAGTAATGGTGTAAAGAGTTGACTGGTCGCCCAGAAAGTGATGTAAAATAGTATTATTAAGTGAACAAGGCTACAGTTATAAAGAAATCAGAAGAAAAATTGGTGGAAACTTAACCAAAGGTGGCATTTCTACTGTACACTTTTCCCAAATGGCTCCCACAATTTTGGCCACTACTGTATGCCACATTGGTGATTCATAGCAACTTCAAGCCCTATAGTAACTTCAGAAAAAGTGCCGGTTGAGTTAAGTTGGTACTGTTCATGACTGAATGAAACAGGTTTGTTCTGCCCAGAGTTGAATACATAAACTCACTGCATTAACACTTCCAGGGCAATGAAGTGGGACATGCTTAAATTTTGCATCTTTTAAATTATGAACTAAATAAAAATGAACACTATTTCTCCTTTTGTAAACAATACCTCACTATTAAAATCAATGAAGGATTTGCAACTCTGCAACAAAGAAGAAACAGGTGCTTTGTTCCGGAATCCTTAGCTCTTTCATAAAGATATAATACTGTTTTACTTCTTCATCTTTAGGGGTGGGGAAACGGAATTGTGTCTCTATAAGTGTTATTCTTCCTTTCTGTGTATTCTGTTATTTTAATTGCCAGCGATTCTGGGCCTTTTCGACACAGCTTTCTTATTCAGCTAAATAAAAGCTTTCTCGGTTGACGGAAGAATTGATGTAGTTTTATTCTATTCTAAAGCTGTGGCAGTGACAGCTTTAAATTATTTCTTGACTGTGAGTTATTATAAAGTTATTTGCTGCAACAAGCCTGAGGATAAGGGAGTTTACCCTCAAACTCTTCAAATGAGGCCAGGTGAGGAGCAATCTCAAAGCTCCCAGAAGCCTCCAGGAGTGACTGTTGGGTCATTATTTGTTTCTGTTCTTCTGGACCAAGTATTATTAAAAATGAAAAGCTGGCACACCTCAAAAGGGCTGAGCACTTAGACAATCAATCTGTCCATAGTCCTTGACTTATGATCACAACTGTTAGCTAAGCGAAACATTTGATAAGTGAATCTGGCTTCCCCATTGAGTTTGCTCGTCAGAAGATCGCAAAAGTTGATCACATGACCCCAGGACACTACAACTGTCATAAATATGCACCAGTTGTCAAACTGGTTTTTGGCAATGACTTTGTTTGCTGATTTGTTGCTTGATTATCTTTTCCAAAATCTTCCCATATCTTGGAAAATTGGGAATGTCTAGTTTAATGAAGGGAAGGACGAGGGGGGACATGATAGCAGTGTTCCAATATCTCAGGGGTTGCCCACAAAGAAGAGGGAGTCAAGCTATTATCCAAAGCACCTGAAGGCAGGACAAGAAGCAACGGATGGAAACTAATCAAGGAGAGAAGCAACCTAGAACTAAGGAGAAACTTCCTGACAGTTAGAACAATTAACCAGTGGAACAACCTGCCTCTAGAAGCAGTGAATGCTCCAACACTGGAAGTTTTTAAGAAGAAACTGGACAGCCATTTGTCTGAAATGGTATAGGGTTTCCTGCCTGAGCAGGGAGTTGGACTAGATGACCTCCAAGGTACCTTCTAACATCATTATCATTATCATTACATCTATATTTTGATCATGTGACAATTGGGATGCTACAATGGTTGTGAAAAGTGGTCAAGTTTTTTTCAATGGGGTTGTAACTTTGAACAGTCACTAAATGAATCAAGGACTTCCTGTATATTTAAAAGAAAAAGAAACTAAAGTATGTAAAAAAAAATCAATTTTAATATAACTCTCCCAAACCATCACAACTCTATTTTTATATACTGAGAGGGCAGATTAATAGAAATTAACCTTTTCCATTAAAGGAGAAGAATCATAATTGTTTCATAAGCCACCATTTAAACTTAAACTTACACCGATACATTTCACAAGTAAAGCAAAAGCATCATCTGTCAACTAGCCTTAAAAAGTAACTGTGCTCTGAACTTATTTATTTAAAAAGGCATTTAATTGCCATGGATATAAAGCTAGATGGTTCTGCTCGCTTATGGCAAATTATTGTTCAAAGGCATTCTAGCAATGGCTTTGACTTTTATCCCCTGAATTATTGTACTACAGTAGTAGATTGTATCTTTAAAGATTTAGAGCAGATCTTGGCTGATATGTAATGCACGATTAACCTTTACTTAATTCATTGGTAATTTCCCCCCCCCCCTGACTAAATGAGGAGAGGTTTACCCTGTAAATGTCACTTAAATTGTAGCAAATTTCCTTGCAAAGGCTGTGCATTTATAGTTTACAAAACATTGGATGCAGTTCAAGTAAACATCAACACAGCACTCCTAAAATGTAGGTCAATACCTGCCCTTTCATAGGCCAACGAGCAGTACTTTGATATTGATTCCATATCAAATAATACTATACATACATAATTCAAATAAGACACAAGTTGAGCTACAGCCGGAATACAGGGGCTTTAGAGATGGCAACTTGGGATCCTAATTCAGATCTTGTCTGAATTAGATAGAAGATCGTCAGGAATACCAGGCTGTAGATTGGGGTGGGGTGGGGGGGGGAAGTCCCAAAAGAAGACAATGACAAACCACTTCTGTGTGTGTTTTTGTCAAGAAACCTACATGGACACACCTATTTTCAAAGTATTCCCAGCAGGACCTCTGTAACAGCTTTGTTCCCTATGAAGTCTCAACCTTCCGAGTGGGTGGTGAGTATCTTGCTCATTGTTATATGAAGTGAAGTGTTAATGCCACTTTACAAGGCCTTGGTAAGGCCACACTTGGAATACTGCATCCAGTTTTGGTCACCGCGATGTAAAAAAGACATTGAGACTCTAGAAAGAGTACAGAGAAGAGCAACAAAGATGATTAGGGGACTGGAGGCTAAAACATACAAGGAATGGCTGCTGGAATTGGGTATGTCTAGTTTAACGAAGAGAAGGACGAGGGGGGACATGATAGCAGTGTTCCGATATGTCAGGGGCTGCCACAAAGAAGAGGGAGTCAGACTATTCTCCAAAGCGCCTGAAGGCAGGACAAGAAGCAACGGATGGAAACTAATCAAGGAGAGAAGCAACCTAGAAATAAGGAGAAACTTCCTGACAGTTAGAACAATTAACCAGAGGAACAACCTGCCTCTAGAAGTGGTGAATGCTCCAACAGTGGAAGTTTTTAAGAAGAGACTGGACAGCCATTTGTCCGAAATGGTATAGGGTTTCCTGCCTGAGCAGGGTGTTGGACTAGATGACCTCCAAGATCCCTTCCAACTTTATTATTATTATTATTATTAATGATTCACTTAACCATTGTGGCAAGAAAGATCGCAACATGCGCCAAAATAATAATAATAATAATAATAATAATAATAATAATAATAATAATAATAATAATAATAATAATAATAATAATAATAATAATAATAATAATAATAATAATAATAATAATAATAATAATAATAATAATAATAATAATAATAATAATAATAATATATACCCCTCCTTTAACCTAAAGATCCATTACTACTCACACTAAGAAACAACAGTAATACTATTTTAGACAATCGCAACTGATTTCTTTCATGAAACTGTTTTATTCTATAATGCAGAAACTCTGTTAAAAGTGAACATGGCACCGTAGACCTGTAGATATGATCAATTGTGACAAAAATGTGACATATTATATGCTGTCTCTAAAGGTTGTGCTAAAAGAACTTGATGCTCAGTGACACAGTGTGTTTTTTGCCTGAAGCCAACTTCAAAATTCATGAATTTTGACTTGAATTTTATGTGTAAATCTGCATAAGTTTGCTTAAGCTCTTCATCCTGTAGGTCTTTCAAAGCATTTTCTTGACAACTTTCTGAACTGCCTGAAGTCTTTAGTTTCCTCTTAGGTCTAATTTCTGACATTATAAAAGCTCAAGAGTCTGTTGTTAGTGTGGAATACTAAACAAAATGGTATTGCCGTGAAGGCATCATTTATTCATTTAATTCCTCCCTCTAAAATCTTTTAGCAAATTTTTGTGGATCCTTAATCAATTTATAATTCTTTATCTTTTTACCATTTGTTTCTATTTCTTAGTTTTTAAGCTTATAGTTGATTTTTCGTTTGTTCAAAGACAAAGGTAAACTTACCAAGTAGCTTTTCAAACTTGCCATTTTGAGCATCTCTAATATTCTTAATGTAGTTAAATAGGTAATTTCCAAAAGGGTTAGACAGTGATGTTAGCAAATTCAGTGTGTTTGAAAGGCTTCTCCACCACAACTGAGAGTTTGATGATTCACTACATCTCCTAGCACTCAAACCCAAGGGAAGCTACTATCCTGTGACCACTTCATGAGGAGATGCCCTTTGCACACAAGGGGGTGATTTCCCAGCCTGAGAGATATTGTGGGGCCCAGTCTACTCGGGGCCCTTTGATCTTTGCCACCATCGTTGTCTCCACTCAATCAGAGATGTGCTAATTCACCATTGTTCACCTAGAAGTGCAGATTTACTATAATAGAAAGAAATTGTGGATTACAAGAAAGAGATGAAAATTAAATTGGAAATACAAATGGCAAACCAAGATAATGTTGGATGTAGAAAATAAGATTGCTAAAGCCTTGAAGCAACCTCAGAGACAAGGGGAAGAAAACCAGGAAGATTAAAACCTATGGTAACATTTGAATGGATCAAAAATATTTTAGAAGAAAATGCAAGGTTTTTAAGGCTGATTTGTTTGACCAGGTTTTTTTTTTTTTTTTTTTTAAAGGTACAATTTGATAAAGTTCTGGAAATCCTATACAGAATTTTTGCTAACAACTGGTCTGGATTTGCATGGGCTATGCATGCAATTTTGTAAGGGGGAAAGAAATATCACTATTACTTGTATGTACACTGAGAGCTTATGCACCGGAGACAAATTCCTTGTGTGTCCAACCACACTTGGCCAATAAAGAATTCTATTCTATTCTATTCTATTCTATTCTATTCTATTCTATTCTATTCTATTCTATTCTATTCTATTCTATTCTATTCTAATTCTATTCTATTCTATTCTATTCTATTCTATTCTATTCTATTCTATTCTATTCTATTCTATTCTATTCTATTCTACTCCACTCTACTCCACTCCTCCACTCCACTCCACTCCACTCCACTCCACTCAATTCTAATTCTAATTCTAATTCTAATTCCAATTCCAATTCCAATTCCAATTCCAATTCCAATTCCAATTCCAATTCCAATTCCAATTCCAATTCCAATTCCAATTCCAATTCCAATTCCAATTCCAATTCTAATTAATTCTAATTCTAATTCTAATTCCAGTTCTAGTTCCAGTTCTAGTTCCAGTTCTAGTTCTATTCTATTCTATTCTATTCTATTCTATTCTATTCTATTCTATTCTATTCTATTCTATTCTATTCTATTCTATTCCATTCCATTCCACTCCACTCCACTCCACTCCACTCCACTCCACTCAATTCTAATTCCAATTCCAATTCCAATTCTAATTAATTCTAATTCTAATTCTAGTTCTAGTTCCAGTTCCAGTTCCAGTTCCAGTTCCAGTTCCAGTTCTAGTTCTAATTCTATTCTATTCTATTCTATTCTATTCTATTCTATTCTATTCTATTCTATTCTATTCTATTCTATTCTATTCCATTCCATTCCATTCCATTCCATTCCATTCTATTCTATTCTATTCTATTCTATTCTATTCTATTCTATTCTATTCTATTCTATTCTATTCTATTCTATTCTGTATTAAGTTTGCCTATACTTATTGTGATGAAGATCAGAGGTCATTTCTTTTTTCTCTTTTCTTTAATCCCTTTCTCTCTTTTCTTTCTTTCCTTGTGCTTTCTATTATTTTTGTCCTCTGTCTCTCTCTTCTGAATTTTGCTTTTATTATCTTTTATTATTTTTACAACTTTAAATAAAAATATTTTAAAAAAGAAAAAAAAAACGTGGGGCTGTCTGAATATGGTTACGCCTGGTATAGTCCATCTAATAAGCCCAAGTTAAGTTGTTTGATAATATAAAATATTGAAGTTGTGTTTTTTCCCCCCTTAGACTTCATGAAACAGTCCAGCCGAAGTTAACTACAGCAGCCTATTGATTTCTGCACGGGAAACTTAAGCACGTGCTTTCAATTTCCACTGAAATCAATGAAGCCTAGAATTGCTTAATTTGCACTACATCCAACTCATAATATTTACGAAAGGCAGCGGACACATTGCACTGGGAAGAGTAGCTCATTCCTTTAAAATATTATTGACAGAATACGATACGACATATCTGCAAAACGAAGGCGAACTTAATGACGCATCACTCTCTGATAGGAAAAATTCACTCTAATAAAAACTTAAAAGTGCTTAAGAAATTAAATAGCAAGTCTAAAATTCTGATACATTACACTGGCTTAGTTCTTCTGTGCTTAGCAGGGTTTCGAGAAATCAGCTGACTTATAAAAGGGAGCGTTACATTGACAGATGGTTTTAAGGTGCTTTCATCTTTTAAGAAAACCAAGCGTGAGTCAGATAAAGTTTGACTGGATGCTCCCTTATTAAATTAACTAAGACTTTCAAACTGAACAAAAAGAGTATTTTACGGGGGTTTTTTAACTACTTTTTTCAAGGTTCAAGTTTGCTTTTGTTCATCCTCAGTTTGATAAAGAAAGACACTGATGATAGCAATGGCACTTAGAGTTATATACCGCTTCATAGTGCTTTACAGCCCTCTCTAAGCGGTTTACAGAATCAGCATACTATCCCCAACAATCTGGGTCCTCAGTTTACCGACCTCGGAAAGATGAAAGGCTGAGTCAACCTTGAGCCGGTGCGAATCGAACTGCCAACAGCCGGCAGTCAGTAGAAGTAGCCTGCAGTGCTGCATTCTAACCACTGTGCCACCACGGCTCTTGATATACACTGCACCACATGTATGTCATAATAATAGAGGAATTTCTATCTACAGGACAGTGGTCAATATTTTGGGGGGTTTATGGATGGGCTAATCCAGGGGTAGGCAACCTTGGCTCTTTTATGACTCGTGGACTTCAACTCCCAGAATTCCTGAGCCAGCCATGCTGAGGGGAAAGGGAGAGGTTTCCAAGCTGAGCCATGCTGGCTCAGGAATTCTGGGAGTTGAAGTCCACGAGTCATAAAAGAGCCAAGGTTGCCTACCCTGGGCTAAACCATCATGCGGGCACTGAGGAAGTTCTTGAATTGCTATAGATTAAAGTTGTCTGCCATTCCCAGTCACTATTCTGTAGCTTCAGGAACGTTATTCTCCCACTATTCCTCCAAAGTCCATTCTCTAAAGATATAGTAAACCATGTTGGCTTACTTTAACCCTTCACAATTTATAGTTGTAAGTAGAAGACCGACTGGTGACTCAAACAACAGACTTTCTGTGATGGAGGTTAATATAGAATTAACTTTATTATTGAATATGCTTACCTAGCTTTATAATCCAGAAACACAAACCACATGACAGGGGTTTCTATAGGGAGGTCAAGATAATAAAAACGGTGACTGGGTTTACTATGGAGTAAAGCAGTGGAAAAAGAGGTAGGGTACGGAGGTAGGATGCCAATGAGACTTAATAACTTGTTCTGTAAAAAGAGAACTTTGCACCTGAAAAAATGTCAAATGCTTGGAAAAGTACAAATTCTCAGAAGCTGAAGAGAAATACCTATCAGAACACAGCACCCTTCCAGAGTAGGATTTTATTCTCCAATTGCCTTATTTCATTCACAGAAGTATACAAAAGGTCTGGAGAGCACTCTGCACTGTATATTTCCCATGTTCTCGCCTTCGTTTTTCTGTCCATAAAAGATCAGTTGAAAGAGGAAAAAGCGGCTTATATTAACTGAGCCTTTTGACTGGGTAGCATCTGACATTCTCTTTCTTCATTAGTCACACATTTAATCTTTTCATGTATCAAGGTAATGACTCTTCAAAATCTCTTTTTCACAGATATCGAAAATGGCTTCAGTATAGGATGGCAGATTTCCCCTGATTTGTTATAGCCTATAATGTGATTTATCTTTAAGTACAATTTCACGTTTTCTCATATTGCACAGTCTGAAACCCTGGAAAGAAAGAAGAAAGAAAGAAAGAAAGAAAGAAAGAAAGAAAGAAAAAAAAGAAAGAAAAAGAAAGAAAGAAAGAAAGAAAGAAAGAAAGAAAGAGAAGGGAGGGAGGGAAGAATGAAGAAAGGAAAGAAGGAAGGAAGGAAGGAAAGAAAGAAAGAAAGAAGGAACTTTCCACATTAATGGCTCTTTGCAGTCAGAAAATATCCATTAACTTCTGACTTAAATTAAAAATGTATATATTCTTTGCTAGAAGAAAATTACATGTCCATCATTGAGCAATTGACCTATATAAAGAGAAGAGGAAAACCGTTGTGCAGTTTTGCAACTTACTCTGATAAACTCTCAGAAAGTTTATTTTTCAACGGTAACATATAGACTTATACATGTTTACACTTATATATCTCACTCTGGATTCTGAAGTTTTCTTAAGATTCAGATTTAAATGAACAAACAAACACACAAATAAATAAACAGCATCCTGGTTGACAAACCATTAAAAACATCCATGGGTAGAATCAGTTTTTCCTACTGATGGAATAGAATGGAATGGAATGGAATGGAATAGAATAGAATAGAATAGAATAGAATAGAATAGAATAGAATAGAATAGAATAGAATAGAATAGAATAATAACTTTATTGTCAGTTTGAATGTACACTAATCAGCATCCATTAAAATGAAATTTCATTGCATACAGCTCTCAAAGGGTCACCACCTCCGATATACACTACATAAAAATGACAAAAATAAATAAATAAATACAGAATTATGCATATACCCACATCTATTCTATGACACAGAGAAACAACACAGTCTAGTTCAGATTATGTATACATGTGCATGGTGAGAAACACGAATCTTGCGAGTTTACTAGATGGATGGCACAGGGAACAAAGCTGTTGCAGAATCGGGTAGTCCTGCTGTAAATACTTCAAAACCTCCTCGCAGAGGGGAGCAACAGAAACAGACCACGAAGTGGGTGTGTGGGGTCTCTAACAATGCTTTGAACTCTAAGCACATAGCGCTTATAAACAAATATGAATGATGAAACTGCTTTTTCCAGGAATTTTAACTTTTAACCAAAATATTGATAGGACCAGCTATGGTCCCATGAATTGGGAAGCCATCTTTAATTTCTTTTTTACTTATCCAAAGTTCAACCAGGTGTCTTTTGGAGTTTTCTCCATTTTACTTCCCTCAAGGCCTCACCCTGCTTCTTCTTAGTCTATCTCCACTTTAGAATTTGGAATGTATCTATTTATTGTCTCATCAGCATTCACTAAAACAAACAACTTTGGACTCTTTTAATTTGCAAAGTCCCTGGAGACTCTCATCCATAAATCTCAAGACAGTGTTTAATCTCAGCTTGCACACTCTCTCTCTCTCTCTCTCTTTTTTTCTCTCCTTGGCTGAAAAAATGTGTCTTGCGTGCAAAGATGAGAGAAGGCAGAAACTGAACGAGGCAGGGAAGCAATTGAAAGTAGAACATGAGGGACAATGTGTTGTCAACAAAATGATTTGTCAAGTGAAGGTGATATTACAAAAGGACACAGATTGAGGCACAGTGGAAACCCAAGCAATTACAGAGAAATGGTTTAGAGAGAGACAGACACGGAAAGACACAATTGTTATTACAGGGCATCTGTTTGACCAGTCCACCAAGCCTTATCAAATCAAAGAAGAGGGATAATTTAATCTCCTGTCATCAAACTTTCCAAGAAAGAATCATTTAGGAAAGTTTTTGGATCTGGAAGACATGGACATTGAATTTACCTTCTTAATAATCTCAGGCAAAAAAAAAGGCAAGATAAATAATAATGATAATGACTATCATTGTTTCAGACAGGAAGGCGGTGCAGAGAGTGGTGAGGATGGCTGAAAAGATCATTGGCAGTTCCCTCCCTCCCATCCAGGACATGGCACATAAGCGTTGCTTGATCAGGGTCCGCAAGATTGTCTGGGACACTACACATCCTCTTCACGACCTGTTTTCCTTGTTACCTTCTGGGAGGAGGGGGCTCCATGGTATCCGAAGCAGAACATCCAGATTCAGTCACAGTTTTGTTCCATACAGTATTAACCTTGTGAACTCTCAAGCTTCCTCCTTCCGTTATGTATTCAAGATGGACAGTGATTAATATTTATAGGTTACTTATATGCAAGGGTGTAGGTCTATACATATGTTATATATAGTATGTTTAAATGTGTGTTATGTCTGTGTACACTTTGAGAGCCAGCAACTAAATTTCATTTTTAATGTGTGCCATTGTGCCCACAATAAAAAATTAAATAAAGGTTATCTATCTATCTATCTATCTATCTATCTATCTATCTATCTATCTATCTATCTATCTATCTATCTATCTATCTATTTTCTATCTCTCTATCTCTCTATCTCTCTATCTCTCTATCTCTCTATCTATCTATCTATCTATCTATCTATCTATCTATCTATCTATCTATCTATCTATCTATCTATCTATCTATCTATCTTTCTGTCTGTCTGTCTGCCTGCCTGCCTGTCTCTCCATTTTTCTCTATGTATCATTTATCTATCTATCTATCTATCTATCTATCTATCTATCTATCTATCTATCTATCTATCTATCTATCTATCTATCTATCTATCTATCTATCTATCTATCTATCTATCTATCTATCTATCTATCTATGTCCTTTTTAGTAGGCCAAAGGGGGTAGGATGGGGAGAGTTAAACCTAGTTCAAAAATATTTGAATTACTCCATTCTTCCAGTGACCTCAACCAATTCTTTTGCTTGAAAATTCCTTTGATCTCTTGTTCTGAATTCTTTGTCAAAGGTTGAGTTAGAATGAGGGGGTCTCCATACACAATGTCACAGCCACAACCACCAGTTTCCCCTTGGTAAATGTAGTGTAGCCCCTATTAATTAATCTGCACTTCCTAGTCTGGTGAGAAAAGCTAGGGAAGGCCGTTTCTTTTTTTTTCCATGTGGAAAATCAGGTTAATATGATATGCAAAAAAAAAAAAAAAGATTATCGCATTGCAATCATACCAGCGTGTCTCTTTAAATAAGAAATATCTCCAAGATCTCATTAAGAGTTTGGTCTGTTCCCCGAGTGGCTTTTTTTTTATTGACTCAGACACTCCTCTCCCTTTTCTAAGCATGAAATTATAATAAAAAATTGAGACTTACAAATGTCTCCATGTCCTTGAAACAAAGAGAGAGTGAGGGGAAAAAAAAAAACACCCTGCCCCAGATTGGTTTGCAACACGAAATATCTATCGTTCGTCAGAGAGAAATGATTTGACTTTGTATTCATTAGAGGCACTCCGGAATGATCTTCAATTAACCAGACAGTAGATTTCAGGCTCTTTTACAGATAAGGTTTTATCTTCCATGCAGCATTTTTCATCTTCCCCCTAATACGTCTGTCATGCTGCTGTTTGGCGCCTGCCCTGTCTGAGAGACGAGACAAGGGCGGAGAGTGACAGCTTCCTGGGTGCACCTTTTAGATGTTGAAGGTGTTGATTCAATGCCTTAAAATTGAGGCGTGGACATCAGCTTCCCTTTAATTAACGCATCAAGCCATATTTGTATTTCCAACCGCTTAAAACCATCCTCCAATGGGAATCGCTGGGAAATAATAGCTGCGGTTGCATTTTCACATACTGCTTTAACTTTGAAGCGTTCTACCTGTTTGAAAGACTCTAAGAATTGCCTCCAGGTAGATTCTCCTTCTGCATATAAATAGATAAAGGAACCCAGGTAGAAATGGGAGGGTGCGTTGGATGGACGACTTCAAAAATAGAACAGAGCATACCAAATTCTTACAGCCAAAAGGTTCTTTTTTTAAAAAAAATCAAGAAAATGGAAATTAAGCAACGGAGGTGTTCTCACCTTTCTGCCTTTGACATTTATAAATGCACGACAGAGGAACGTCGGGGTTTTTTCTGAGAATATATGGTTTGCTACTAAGGGGAATTGAGACCAGTTGTGGGTAGAGAAGATTGTGAATGTGATCTGGTTATCTGAAATACAGAAGTTAAATTAATTTGGATGGAACCGTAGCCAATAATAATAAAATAAAGTCAATCCAGAAATACAAGAGTTACAACAATTTTGATGAAAACGTGGTCACCAATGATAAAAGTAACCGAATAAAATGATTAATACGGTGTTGAATTATATTGGCGACTTGGCCAAGGTGAGTTGGCCATGATGAGTTATCCTAGACCCGTGGAGGGAGGGTGATTGGCAAGTTGCTACAATATGTTGTTATGCCAAATGGTTGCATTTGGTGAGTTGGAATTTGACTAAGCACACAACCTACACCATTGCTTCCCTGTATAGTTTTGCAGAAGTTTGGACTGGCTATTCCAGCTAAAACATACAACTAATATTAATCAGCACATAGAATATACGTATAGAGTATGTATATGTAACATACAAATGCAACCTATGAAGGATGTTTGTGAGTTTCTGGTGGTTATTAGCTGTGTCCTCCAATGGGAGTTCACAAGCTTTTAGATAATGATAGCATGAACCACGATATTATATTTCAGTTTCTTTTTCTATGTGTGAAATCAAAGAGGGCCAGTCCCTCTCATTCTGAGGTATATCAGGATTTTACAGTGATGCTACCATGTCACATTCCGGTTAATATCCCTGTTTTGCATCTTGATTGTGCCAGTGGCCGTGGCTAATCTGGGTTTATTTGCATTTGGTCTAAATTGGTTGGCAGCACAAGAGGTGAATAGTTTTTCTAATGTGGCAGTTAGTGACCATTTAATCTAGATAAATTACCTTGCCTACGATGTTATGGCTCAGCTGTCAGCACAAAGGAAGCTTCTCACAAAAGGAACAATTGGTTGGTATTTTTTTGTGTGTGTAAATGAAGGGGATCGAGGTCAATGTCCTTCCTTGCAGAAAGCCCTGGGTCACAGTTGTCTCCAAATGCTTTGGATTGATTTTCATTTTATTTGTTGGAAATTGTATGCGAGGAGGTTGGTTATCCATGCGAGCAGACAATATCAGATACAACTAAGGGAGAGACGAATGCTTGGCCCATGATTTGCCTTTCTCCAATGACCTTCACTCTTTAGGATGAAGCCCAGTAATGAGTTCATATGGGACTTCCCTGCTTGAAATCCAGCTTTCTCTGAGATGAGTCGTTTATCCACTGTGGATAAAAATCAATTCCGAACAATCGCAAAGTGGAGAGTTTTGTCAAACCAGTAAGAAGTGGCTGCTTCCATGATTTCATTATTTTCTCCCGCTTTACAAGCTGGAGAAGACTTTTCAAGTGCCCAGTCTTAAGAGTTTTATTTGCTCAGTTTATTTGACATTGAGGAAAAACGTCTTGGCCAGATTTCAGATGCTTTTATAGTATTTCCTATCTCCACCGTTGTAAAACTGCCCTTTAAATACTCATTCTCTTGATACCTTGGAGATTCGTTCCTCCACTTCATGGACTGCAGGTGTCAACACTGCTAACATTGGATGTTCTTGCTTTGACAACATATGGAGATGCAGCCATTTTCCTTCTTATGCTTTACTCTTAGAATTAGAGTTAGAATTAGATGATACTGGGGGGAGGAGGAGGAATGTGCATGGGAGTTTAGTTAGACATAACAATACTGTAACTAGTGTGAGAACCAAGGTTTTTTTGAAATAAGAGATGATAAGAAATGGCGGGTTGAAGAACTGGAGGGAAAGCCTGCATTTCAAACTAATTGGAGAATGTGATTTATGACTGTTAATTAGAGGAGGGAATTGTGCTTTGATACTATGTGCTCGGGGGAAGGGAATTCAGATTTTGGCTTTGCCTATGTACGTGCCGATGCTATGCTACTCGAATAAAGATTCTTTAAGGTAAACAATGCCTCGAAGTCCTTTGAAGAGTTTCATCTGTTGGAACCATGAGAGCAGGATTCAGTATTGTTGGCTTTGGGAGCAGATTCTTGTCCTCTAACCTTTTTTGTCTTTGTGAGTAATCTCTGTGCTCTGGGTCAATTCCTCTCCCTCAGTCTCCTGCTATGTCCTGTGCTGTTCTTCAAACAATCTGGGTAACAATCTCTCAGAATGGGAGAGTGGATATCACGGGAGTCATGATGTCTTCACACAAATCTTCATTTTTTGGCTCTGTCTATTTTTCTCTGCCTAAAAATCTGATGCCTGGGGGCAACTGATGTAGAGACAGAGAGAAGAAGATTCTGCACTTTCCTTATCTCAGAAAGCACACTTGAGCACTAATGCTTGAAGACCTAGTTGTGACCTGGAGCCTGCTAGATGACATCACTGATTGTGATGCATGAATTGTGCTCTCCCTCCGGTAATGTTTTATGGCTATGATTGGTAGTCTGTTGTTATTTTATTTGTACTGAGTTTATTGTTTTTCTTAGCTATCTAGAATCTCAAATGAAAGATTGGCGGCTGTAAAAACAGAATGAATGAATGAATGAATGAATGAATGAATGAATGAATGAATGAATGAATGAATGAAGGTTGATATTCTATATCTTTATGCAGCATGCCTTTTATTGGTTATACTGATACTCTCATGGCTTTCCTCACTTCTTTCCTCTCTCAATTGTCCTCTTCTCTCTTTTCTGACTTTGACTTGTGCAATTTAAACATTTATCTGACTCATAATCTATTTGTAAATTGTTCTAGAGCTACAGCCTTCTTTCCCACAGCAGATTTTCTCCCTCCCTCTCTCTCTCTCTCTCTCTCTCTCTCTCTCTCTCTCATAGAGGAGCGCACATTATAGGCTGCAGATAGACTTAGGCAGGGGTCTTCAAACTTGGCCCTTTTATGACTTGTGGACTTCAACTCCCAGAATTCTCATCCAGAGTGCCTGGCTGAGGAATTCTGGGAGTTGAAGTCCACAAGTCATAAAAGGGCCAAGTTTGAAGACCCCTGGACTTAAGTATCTCCGATTTCCTATCGCATGTTCTTTCTAAACAAAGCTGATCTTTATCCTTCTTTTGCACAATTCCCAATATTCTTTCCTTAGAAAAATTCATACTCCTAATTTTAGTGTTTCTCTTCCTACATATTATTTCCACGGTATAAAGTTATTGGTATCCAACAATAAGATCACAATGAACACAACACCCATTGCCTCTCTTACTCTCCGGGAATATCATCGTCCCCTGGGATCTTCAGAAACACAAAGTATTTTTTAATCATAAAACAGAGAGTCTCTTTATTATTACACATCTTTGTTATAGAATCAAATATCCACCATCAATATCAAAGGTTCGGATTCATGAATTAGTGTAACAGCACTGAAGGAATCATATCAGTATACGATTCTGCACCCGTATACTAAGACACTAAGCTTTCTCTGATGAAATAAGCATTTAGTAATCTAATTATTTATCTAATAGTATTTCATGCTTGGGCAGAGATTGTGGACAGATTGCCTGAGATAGCATCACAGTATTGCCACATAAAAATGTTAATATGCCAAACACAATGTCAACATACACCTTTGTGAGGGAGATGAAGTAAAATTAGATTTAGATAGTGTGGGAAGTCAGCCCCCCAGAAAAGGAAATATTAAAAGGGCAGAAAAATGTATTTCCTCAAAGGATCTTAAAGAGGCAGAAAAGCATGCCCAGTTTTCTTAATAGCCCCAAGTCTCCCGCCCCCAAGCAGAAACCAGCTCTGTAGAAATGCAGATGTAAATAATACAGGAAGGTTGGAGGCCCCCAGCTAGAAGCTTAGGAAGACAAAGACACTTAAAATCTACATACCCCACCCAAACTCTAAGACAGGACATAATAGGATTAACCCACAGATACCAAAGGGCACACTCAGACTCAGGTCAAAGTTCATACCACAGGAACAAATCCAAACAAAAGGCCCCAGAGGGTATAAAAACCCACTCCCTACATGTGCTCTCCTCTCTTTTCTTCCAGAACCATCTTTCTGTCTGGCTCTCCTCTTCAATAAACTGCAACCTTCTTTCTAAAGCAGTCGCCATGTTGTTTATTCCCAGCTTGGACTGAACCACGATGAAGACTTTTCCTTCAACAATTGTTTCCAAGTAATATTGTGTGTTACCATCTGTGTTAAAAAGTCTCTTTATAACTTTAGTATAAACGGTACTTAGAAAAATATGGTAAAATTTATCATCCTTAAGTATCCTATCCCTTTTTAACCTCCGATAATCTTCTGACTTTCCAAGAGATTTTACAAAACCCTTTGGACTGATTCACTAACTCTTCATTTTATCATAGCCAATAAAAGGAGAATGCATTGTTTGCATTCTGTAGTGTTTGCATTTTAAAAAAAAACAAAACAAATTGCTATTTTTTTTCTTTTTTGATAGACTTTGTGGTTTTAAAAGAGGACAGACAGGAACAGCTTAGAATGCAGCTGTAGAAGTCTGAAAAAAAGATACAGTTGTTTTCTCTACCGAAGCACTTAATCCTGCCTGTTCTAAAGATCCTGTTTCAAAAGATAAGTGCAACCTTATTGCCTATATTTCTTCAAGGCAGTCAGCCTCCTTCAGGCAGAAAATGCATCAGGTGAAGCATTTGATTAGCTGAACTAGGACTGCATTCAGAAATCTTGCTAGGCAAATGCAATTTTTTTTAAAAAACCTGGAGGTTCAGGTAAGTAATACTAGTAGTGAGTCCTACTATCAGCCTTCCAAGAGGGTAATAAACTGGTTTGTCTGCTTTTGAGGATGACTTTTGAAGTGTCATTGTAAAGTTGACACTTGATCTTGCCCTGGATTAACGTGGCTGTTCTGTGATGGATTTTAGTTTGGTGGGTTACAAATTACAAATTACATAGGCATAGACAGATATATGGAATGCTGTCAGGGGTGTTTGCAGGGTATTGACAAGTCAGGACAATGACTTCTTCTTCTTCTTGTGCCATATCCGTTATCGGACGTTGGCGATCATGTTGGCGATCCTGTTTTTATCAGCAGCCGCACGAAAAAGTGCTGCTGAGTTTTGTCCAAACCAGTCCCTTAGATTTTGAAGCCACGACCTTCTTCTTCTGCCTGGACCTCGTTTGCCTTCAATCTTTCCCTGGAGGATTAAATGGAGTATGCCGTATTTTTCTGGGTGTCGCATCACATGTCCGAAATATTCTAACTTTCGTTTTTTAATTGTTTTGATGATTTCCCTGGGCTTTCCCAGGCGGCTTATCACCTCCTCATTTCTGATCTTGTCAACCCAACTTATACATAACAGCCGCCTGTAAATCCACATTTCAAATGCTTCTAGTCTCTTCAGACAATGACAGTGCAATCAAAACTCTGTCCACTTTCTTTGCCTGTTGCACACATGACACACACACACACACACACAAAGAGAATGCTTCAATTCTACCATTGCAGAACAGAAACCATCTCGACTTCTTGTCAAGTTATTTCATTAGCATAATTAAACGGTAAATGGTCTAATGTGCAGTAACTGTTGTTGTTTTAACCATTCAGTCATGTCCGACTCCTGGTGACCTTACAGGCAAGTGCTGTACATGCTCCCCTGTCAAGCATAGCTTCTTTCAATTGTTGGATGTTCATCTTTTCAATTGCTGGATGTGCATTTTGATGTTATCAAGCCTGTGTGGTCTTCGCTTGCCCCTCTTTCTTGTTCCACAAACCATTCCTAGCATCATTGCCTTCTCCAATGAATTTGCACACATGACATGGCCAAAGTAAATCAGACGTAGTCTTATGATTTTAGCTTCTAGTGATGTGTCTGGTTTTATACGATTTAACATCTCTATGTTAGTTACTCTGGCTATGCATGGTAAACACAATTTTCAGTAATACCTTGATTAAATAGATATACCCTTGATCTAATGAGAATGAGTATCGTTCGTTCATTCATTCATTCTATGGAGATTCTCAGTCATCCAGGTCATAGTTATCCCAAAGATGCTTTTTCACGAGGCAACTGGACTTCCTTGTTTTTCTTTGAAGATGTTTTGCTTCTCATCCAAGAAGCTTCTTCAGCTCTGACAGTATGGTGAAGAATGAAGGCAGGACAAGAAATAATGGATGGAAACTAATCAAGGAGAGAAGCAATCTAGAACTAAGGGGAAGTGTCTTGATAGTTAGAACAATTAATCAGTGGCACAACTTGCCTCCAGAAGTTGTGAATGCTCCAACACTGGAAGTTTTTACAAAGAGATTGGACAATAATTTATCTGAAATGATAGGGTTTCCTGCCTGAGCAGGGGGTTGGACTAGAAGACCTCCAAGGTCCCTTCCAACTATTCTATTCTATTCTATTCTATTCTATTCTATTCTATTCTATTCTATTCTATTCTATTCTATTCTATTCTATTCTATTCTATTCTATTCTATTCTATTCTACTCTATTCTATTCATTGTTTGTTGTCTTGCCTACAGGTGCTTTGGTAAATAAGTGGACCCCCTCCTCTTTATGGCAACCTCTCAAATACTGGAATACTACTATCTTGTCACCCCTAGTCCTTTTCTCTAGACTAGCCAAACCCAAATCCTGCAACCGTTCTTCATATATTTTAGTCTCCAGGCCTTTAATCATCTTAGTTGCTCTTCTTTGCACTTTTCCCAAAGTCTCAATTTCTTTTTTGTAATGTGGTGACCAAAACTGATTGCAGGATTCCAGGTGTGGTCCTATTCAGTGCTTTTTTTGTAAAAAAAAAAAAAAAAGGTGCCGGAACTCACACATGTCATACAACCCACCTTGCCTACCCTACAAGGTTCCATCCAAAAAAGGTGCCGGAACTCCGTTCTGAGCGTTCTATGAGAAAAAAAGCCCTGGTCCTACTAAGGCTTTATAAAGTGGTACTAATACTTCACGTGATTTTGATTCTATCCCTCTGTTTATACAACCCTAGCTTTTTTGGCTGCTGCCGCACATTGCTGGCTCATAGTCAAGTGATCGTCCACTAGGACTCCAAGGTCCCTCTCACAGTTACTGTTTTTGAACCAGGTCTCGCCCAATCTGTATTATAGATTATTCATCTTTATCCCTACATGCTGGTTTTGAGAGCTCTAGCCAGGCGTTCAAAACAGAGGAGAAATAGAGCTGTGCATTTTGGAAAAAATAATGGAAAATAAGGCAGGATTAACATGCTCCCCCTTGGGTTTGGGATAGATATAAAATGCTCTACAGTTCACAACACTTTAGAAGAAGGTGCAGATGCCAAAAAATGGTATTACTGGAATAATATGACACTTGCTGATATGAATACAATGATTCAGCCACTTTTGATAACTATCACATTGAGCTTTCCTTCCTTCCTTTCTGGGTTTCAGAATAACTTCATAAGCTTTAACTTCATATTCAGGAAGTTTGGAGCTGATATTGAGACTCGGAGGTGCGTGCCTGCTGCTAAAGCTTGCTTTTTTACTTTAATCATACACTGAGGAGAGACAAGAAAACCAGCACACACTTTGCAATTAGATCTTGGCTAGCTGAACTTTCCCCAGCTGCCAATAACAGGGTGGGAAGGAAAAAAAGAAAATTGATGCTCTTTTCATTTGAGCATGCCTACAAAGAAGGAACATTATTTGCATTCTCTGCTGAGACAATTTCTAAGCCAAACATGGAATTTTCTGACGCTGCATCTTCAATTATTCAGGAGGCTTCATAAAATCCAGGCTGATGATCATCTTCAAAAGATAAGACAGCTCATCTCTTTAGAAAAAGAAAAAAACTCTTTTATGCACTGGCAAAAACAACAACAACAACACATCCATATTTAGATTGTGATACAATTCTGAACTCTTTTTGTGTTTCCGTACGGCTCTATTGATATTAAGGATAACTTCCGTGCTAACGGGAATTCCCACATGCCTGGGATAACTGCTGAAAAATGGCTGTTATATTTTAATGAAATCGGGTGGGAAAGGATATGTAGGAAAAACCAATTGAGACGGTGTTTTTCAAAAATGATATTTAGCTATGCTTACAGAAATACTTTTAATTCAGCACTGAAGACAAACAGGCGACCATTGTGGTTATTTTCCAGACTCAGTTCTTCCATCACTCACCAGAAGGCGCTTGAAGCTAGACTGCAATTGTGGTTACTTCTGCTTGATTTTGAAACACTGAAAATGCCATGAGTCAGTCAGTACTCTCTCTAACAGACTAATAGGAGAGTGTAAAGCAGGGGTCTTCAAACTTGGCCCTTTTATGACTTGTGGACTTCAACTCCCAGAATTCTTCAGCCAGGCACGCTGGCTGAGGAATTCTGGGAGTTGAAGTCCACAAGTCATAAAAAGGCCAAGTTTGAAGACCCCTGGTGTAAAGGATGGCATTGATCTAAGTCATCTTGCAATTCTGGAATAACAGTGTCTCTCATATCCATCCCTCCTCCATAGAAAATGAACGAAAAGGCACCAACACCCATTCTTCTAACCCATATTTTTTCCCCACATTATAAGATTGTTACAAGAGGGAGCTGCTAAGCCATCAAACCCCCGTTCCTCTTTTTCATTGCAAAGACCCTGTGAAATAAAAACCCAAGCAGTAGGATGAGGCAACAGCTGCTGCCAATATTAAAATGCTGTACCACAGGATAAAAAGTTCATGTTTGCTGCAATTTCAAATCTTCTTCTGACCCCCATATTGAATAGGTTTAACATTGCAATAGCACTTAGACTTATATACCACTTTACAGCCCTCTCTAAGTGGTTTACAGAGCATATTGCCCCCCCGACAATCTGGGTCCTCATTTTACCAACCTTGGAAGGATGGAAGGCTGAGTCAACCTTGAACCGATCAGGATTGAACTCTTGGCAATGGGCAGAGTCAGCCTGCAATACGGCATTCTAATCACTGTGCCATCAAGGAAGGAAGGAAGGAAGGAAGGAAGGAAGGAAGGAAGGAAGGAAGGAAGGAAGGAAGGAAGGAAGGAAGGAAGGAAGGAAGGAAGGAAGGAAGGAAGGAAAGGGCAATAGCAATAGAACTTAGGCTTATATACTGCTTCATAGTGCTTTACAGCCCTCTCTAAGAGGTTTACAGAGTCAGCCTCTTGCCCCTAACAATCTCCCTTACAATCTGTAAAGTCCTAAGACACAGGGTGTTATTCCCTCTGCTCATACACAACCTGATTATGAAGGTTCAAATGCCTTGGTTTATGTCTGTTCCACTTCTTAAGATGTTGGGAATGTAAATATTTTTGTTGTTTTTTTGTTGTTTTTTTAAAATAGACCAGTCCAAGTTTATCCATACACGATTCTCATTCCTGGATCTTTGCAAATCAGTATTTATAGCTCATGTTTTGCCACTTTGTGACATTTTTTTTTTTAATAATTAGAGTTAACATTTGGATAGGGAAGGAGTTCAAAGAACTTAAAAAAAATATTAGCAGGATCTTTCTCAAGTTGGATCTCAGCAAATAATAAACTGTATGTGAAGCAGTATTTTCCGAGGACCCGCTAAAATCTGATGACTCACTTTTAAAATGTACTTATTTTTGAACTGTTGTGAAAGCAGCTTTTCTGTTTAATCTTGCATTCTCTTTTGAGGCATGAAGCACATAATATTCCCCACAGCAATTTGCTGCCCTTTATTGACTGAAGACCTAGAATTTTGAAGTGGGCCTAACAAAGGCATAGCTAGTAATTTTTTATACTACTTTGACAGGCAGTTCGTTTTCTCCTGGATTCTGACACACAGAAGCACAGGACAATTATAAGATGTCAGCCAGACTGAGGGGCAAAATTCAGTCCTTCAGCCCAGTTTTGAAAGGTCTCTATTTTTCTTCCCTTTATCATGTGTAAAACTTTTTCCGCACTGTGATTTGCAAACTGTAAACATGAAAATAGTTTATTTGAAGCAAACAAAGCCTAATGGTTTGAAGACTACTATTGCAGTCTGGTTAACCTTGTGAGAGAATGATTGTTTAATAAAACCTGGGGCTTTGTCTTTGTCCCCCAATTTTATCTACCATCTTCTAATGGGACTTTGGAGGAGAAGGAGGAGAAGGAGAAGAAGGAAAAGAGAGTGATGGAGATACTGAGAAGAAGAAGGACAAGAAGGAAGAGAAAGAGGAGAAAGAGAAGGAGAAGGAAGGAAATAGCGAGAAGAAGGATAAGAAAAAAGGAGGATAAGAAATGGAGGAGGAGGAGAAGAAGGAGGAGGAGGAGGAAGAGGAGGAGAAGGAGAAGGAGAAGGGGAAGAAGAAGAAGAAGAAGAAGAAGAAGAAGAAGAAGAAGAAGAAGAAGAAGAAGAAGAAGAAGAAGAAGAAGAAGAAGAAGAAGAAGAAGAAGAAGAAGAAGAAGAAGAAGAAGAAGAAGAAGAAGAGAGATTATGAATGATGGTTTTGAATGCATCGTATAACGGTTCATTATTTTTCTAAAAGTAATGGTTACCAATGAAACTGCTGAAGATGAAAAGAACTTTGGGTAGATAGGCTTCAGGATTTAGTGACTGTAGTTTAGAGAACAGATTTCCTGAGGCTGGAGGCTGGAGCAACTGTGGCTGGAATCTTCAGAGACAAAGTGATCTGCTACAAAGTCCACAGGGCCATAAACCTGAAGTGACTGAACCTTGGTCCAGCTGCCTGGTTTAAGGATTAGCTTTTTGCTGAGGTGTCTATGGGGATTCTCAGTCATCCAGGTCATAGTTATCCCAAAGATGCTTTTTTTCACGAGGCAACTGGACTTTCTTCTTTTGAAGACGTGTCGCTTCTCATGCAAGAAGCTTCTTCAGCTCCACCATCCAGTCAGAGCTGAAGAAGCTTCTGGGATGAGAAGCGAAACGTCTTCAAAGAAAAACAAAGTCCAGTTCCCTCTTGAAAAAGCATCTTTGGGACTTTTAGCTGAGGTGTTTCTGAGGGCACAATCATGAGTAATAGACCACGTAGACCGCACTCACTAAGCCCTGAAGCCCAGCACTGTTGATTGGCTGTGAAAGATTACACACAGGTTAAAGGATGTTTCATGACAATCTTACATTGTAAAATCAGTATGGAATTTTTAGATTGTTTTGATACAAGAGAGTCTGATAACTCAATGTAGGGTTCATACATAACACGCAGACTTGTTTTAAGCAATTGTATGCTGCCATTTCATACAGATAGCCCTTGACTTACAATCGCAGGTAACCCCAAAGTTTCTGTTGTTAAGTGAGACATTTGTTAAGTGCGTTTTGCCCCATTTTACAACCTTTCTCGCCACGGTTGTTAAATGAACCACTGCAGGTTGTTAAGCTAGTAACACGGTCGTTAAGTGAATCTGGTTTCCCCATTGCCTTTGCTTGTCAGAAGGTCGCAAAAGGGGATCACGTGACCCCAGGGAACTGCAACTGTCATAAATGCAAGTTAGTTCCCAAGCATCTGAATTCTGATCACGTGACCAGGGGGAAGCTGCAACGGCCGTAAGGGGGAAAAACGGTTATAAGTCACATTTTTTCAGTTGTAACTTGAAATGGTCACTAAACGAACTGTTCTATGCCAAGGACTACCTATATTAGAAAGTAGAAAATATATTCTTAGAAAGAGCACTTAATTTTGTGTGTGTGTTCAGGGCACCAAGAACATGAACGAGGATTGCTGTTGAAAAATGATAGGCCAAGGATACACTTTTTTTATTTTATACAGGATGATCAGGCTTCAAGCCATTGAACGCCAGCCAAGTGCAAAAGAAAATAATGTGTGATTTGTAGTCGATTTTTGGCACTTAGTAACAAGGCTTTCCGAAGGCGGAATAGTGCCATGTTGTATTGTTGCATCCTTCACAGGACCTGCCACATTCCTTGCTCTGTGCTAATTGAGTAGCCTTCCCTATCATTTGTGAAAAGAAATGTTTAATGCTGACAGACCAATTATAATCTCTTCAACATCAATGAGCCAAACCTGTTAGCATTTGCACAAACTTGCTGTCTCAGTGTGAAATCTCTGCACAGCGAGTTTCCTGCCCTTATTTTGTTCCTTCATGATACAAGCTGAGATAACCACAAAAGAAAACCAATATTACAAAATCAGTTAAATTGAATTCACAAGCACACATGTCACCGAGGAAGCCTGTGCATGTCTACACACCCGTGACTTCTAGCGGGAAACTTCATTTTGATCCTCAAACAGGACAAGTTACACACTTGTGAGACTGCTTCCAGAAATGCCACTTGTTGATCAAGTGTCATAGTACTCACACTGTGTGACGCACACTTCGATGGGATTTCACCGAACCTGCCTCTTGATCCAGGCAACCACTGCTGTGAAGCATTGATAGAGGCAGAACTGTCCTTTTTCAAAACAGTCACAGGTCAGCTTAATGTCACCTTGATAGAATTATAAACATAAACATGTATTCATTTTTGAACCAACCAGAATTCTTTCTTGAAATTTCAATATGCTTTTTCCTCTTGGAAAGACTGGCAATTCCTTCATTAGGCCACGGAGAAGATGCAGAATAAAATAACTTCCCGTTTCTTGCTGTGGGAAGAATCCAGAAAAAGAAATATTTTGGGGAATATTAAAAAGACAGAATATATTTCTCCAAAGGAATAATGGAGAAGACCTTTAAAAAGGCAGAAACTTCTCCTCCCCCCCCAGCCAGAAAACTCAGCAGAAACCAGGTCTGCAGAAATGCAGATGTGATAATCTTGTCAGAAAGATTGGAGCCAGGAAGCTGGGATTAGAAAGAAAGATCCTTAGAATCAACAATCCCTCACACCAACAAAATCCAACACAGGACATGGTCATGAGCCACACCCCCAGGGAAGCAGGATATGACATTTGGGACACAATAGGATTAACCCACCACCATCAGAAAGGCACATTCAGATTCAGGTCAAAGTTCATGCCACAGGGGCAACTCCAAACAAAAGCCCAAGAAGGTATAAAAACCCACCACTCCCTACTACATGTGGTCAGCTTTTCCCAGAGCCATCTTTCTGTCTGGCTCTGCTCTTCAATAAACTACAATCTTCTTTCTAAAGCAGTCTCCATTTTGATTATTCCCAGCTTGGATCGGACCCCAATGAAGATTTTTTTTTCAACATTGCTTTCCCCAGCTTGCAAAGAAAATCTGTGATGCTGAACTTCATTTACTTTTCAATATTTGGCTTGCCAAATGAGCCGGTCTCAGCAAACAATTGAGTAGGACTATGGATACTTAAATAATTCATACAATCAGTTGATTCTATTGTGGGATGAAGGAAAAGAGGATTTTTATTTTTATTTTGCAAAAATCACCATGTGTGTTCTAAGCCTTGGGCCTTGCTGCTCCCTTCTAAAATAAAATTGACTGGGATAACTTCCACACCAGCTATTTACAATCAAACCAATCCGTCGCAGTGTGCCCGTGTGTGACCATGGAGCATCCTATCAATCACCAATCAATGTGGACTACCTTGAAGTCTACAGTGGTACTGTAATTCGTGTAGTCTGATGTTTCAATTTCCTTCAAGGAATTGGCAGAACATGTATTTATTTATTTAAAAGACTTGTATGGCAGCACAGCTTAAAACAACTCTAGGCAGCTTATATAAAACTATGAAAGCCACAAAAAACACACAACATAAATGAAAAGTCCAGCACCTCAAATAACTCCCCCAGTGCCAGCTTGTCCATTCCAAGCTACAGCAAGGACATCTTGCCAAACCAGATGCCAGAACTTTGGCAAAAAAACCCCAAATTCCCTCTAAAACACTACAAGGTCCATTAAGATCTGGGTCTGGGTTGATCTAACAGGACCTGCTCCTCGCAGTAAGGGGCAGCTGCAGAGAACCCTAGGGCCAAAAGTAATCTGTGATCTGTTAGTGGCAAGTGACCAGTTTTTGATGTCCATTGGTTAGAACATATTTTTGAAACGGCATATTTTTCAGCACTATCCTCTGCCTTTCTTTGTGATATTAAAAGGGCCAGTAGAAACTGGGAAAAGGGAATTTTGGGAGGGGGGGTGTTAATGTTGGAATTCGTCATATGACCATACCCCTCCCCCCCCCACTAAACCTGAGTAGAGTCTAACTCAAGATCTGAAGAAATCAGATTTTCTGATGTTGAGTGTTAACATGTTTTTATGTACATATCACAAACACAACATCTCCATCGTAGGATTCACTTTGGGATATGCAGAATATATGCAAGGTGAGGAAAAAGGCATTATAAACAGTAAACCTGAAAAATTAAAGAAGTAGGAATAAGGATTTTTGAAATGGCTAAATCTAGTTTATTCCACTTTCAACGTGTTTATCCGTGTCTTTCTCTTCTTCCAAGATAGCTTTGCTCCAAATAATCTTTTATACATTGCTTTCAGTTCCTTAAACTTTTCATTTCCCTCTTTTAAAACCGCTCAACCAACATGAGCCAACGGTATCTTCTATCCTCCCATTCATTTTTTATATACCTGCTTTGCAATTTGGCAACTCTTGACCTCCTGTTTTTTACTTTTGCCCACACAGGTCTTAAATGTCCTCTTTCCACTGCATTTATACTTCTCTTGGCAGAAAATTCGCATTTTGCCAAAGGACAAAAAGAGAAGAAAACACAGCAATTGTCATTTCTTTTATGCCTAGCAAAGATCACATGCTCTCCAATTCCAGTAACTGCATATCTTAATATTTCTGCATCCATTAGTTAACCTTTCATAAACATTTTACCAAAGTATACAAATATATCTACTCTCCCTAAGGTTTCCTGTCATTAAAAAAATAATTTTCAATCATTAGAATAGTTAGAACAATTAATCAATGGAACAACTTGCTTCCAGAAGTTGTGGGTGCTCCAACACTGGAGGTTTTAAAGAAGAGATTGGACAACCATTTGTCTGCAATGCTATAGGGTTTCCTGCTTGAGCAGGAAGTTGGTCTAGAAGACCTCCAAGGTCCCTTCCAACTCTGTTATTTTGTTATTCATTTCCTCCATTTTTTCCCCTGACAAACACAATGTAGACTATTATTCATTTACCGTATGGCAGACACAATGTAGACTAATCTTAACCATATCTCTACCACTCATAGTATCTCCTGTAATGATCAGATATCTACAGTACATTTTGACCCATTTTGACCTCAGCCATGTTCACATCCCAAAGGTGCTTTTTCATGAGGCAACTAGACTTTCTTGTTTTCTTTGAAGACGTTTCACTTCTCATCCAAGAAGCTTCTTCAGCTCTGACTGGATGGTGGGGAATGGAAGGATTTATACTCCTTGCAGACAGCTGGTCATTTGCATTATTTTAGTGAGTCGTTAAGACCACCTGGTGGTTTACCTGTGTCATCAGGATCACCTGAGTGGTGCAAATGAGTGTGGAGCCTTCTTGGGACTGCTGAAAGGACTGTGTTGTAGACTGGAGGTAGATGATGTCGTATCCCTCCCCCTCTGTTGAGAGGGGGCTGTTCAATTTTAACATAGATGTCCTCTTTCACCCCTCTTTCAAACCAGTGGTCCTCTCCATCCAAAATGCTATGTTCGAAAGAGCGGCCTTTGTCTTTTAAATGCAGATGGACTGCTGGAATCTTGTCCTGATGGGTTTGCTCACCTATGTTGTGCCATGGGTTTATGAAGTGGTTGTTTTGTTTCCCCAACGTACAGATCTGCACATGGCTCACTGCATTATACTGCATATACCATGTTGCTCAGTTTGTGTCTGGGTGTTTTATCCTTGGGATGGACAAGCTTCCACCTTATTGTATTTGTGGGTTTGCAAATTCAAAGTTGCCTCGTGAAAAAGCACCTTTGAGATAACTATGACCTGGATGACTGAGAATCTCCATGCAAGTTGAGATTACCTTGCAAGCCAATATCCTACCAGCTGGTATACATGCCTGGTGTAATGCTACAGACATCTCTTTATGTAAAGTTACAAGAAAAAAAATCACAGTTGAGATACTTTAAATAATATATTTATTAACTTATTTATTAACATAGATTTTTACCCATGGCATGATTATCATTGACTATTATTACTCTGAATCAAGCAGAGTATTTTGTTCACTCTATTAGTATATATGTTCCTTGGTATGTATTTTTCTGTTCAATTATGCTCAAGGATAGGAGCTCCGACAGGTTCATTTTTCTAGAATATAGTGCCTGAATATTAAGATAGATTCATTTTCTCTTTAATGATATTCATTCACTAGTCATGAATGAATTATCATTTCATTCTATTTCCATACCTAGGGGTAATACACTTAAAAGCTAAACATTTTTGGTACCTGAATCATTCTAATTTGCATTTTGTAAAAAAGAAAATAATGTTTTAAAATACCAGTTTTGTGAGTTGGAAATATGATTCTAATCTAAAACCAATTTAGGAACACATAAAACATACCATTTCAGTCCAGCAATACATGGTACAATGTAATATAGGACGTTAAGTGATTAATAGAAAGAGAAACATCTATCATCTAAAATACTATATTCTTTTAAACAGCCACACATTATTTTTTTGTGGTGTGATTATGCCTTGAATTATTATATATATTTTAAAGAAGCCGTAGCCATTTTTTTTAATTCAGATTGTAACTGGCAATTTTGAAATCTCAAATTCCCAGTTCTAGTTTTTGGTCTCCCCTCATCAAAACAACCTCTATTTGACCCCCCCCCCATATTATGTTGCAACTACTGCATTTCATTAGAGGACATATATACAAGAATGAACCGTTGTTGATTCCTAGTCTTTCACTTCTGTATCTGAACAACAACAGTGGCTGAAAGCAGTTTTTGTTAAATGCATACATCACATTTTTTAAAAATTCAAGATAATTACAGTACTTACATTGTGAGCTCCTATCCAAAGTAGCCTTCCCTGAGTTTTCTTGGCATAGCATATTGTTTTTTTATTTATATAATGTTTATATCCCATCAATCTGGATGATATATAAGACTCTCAACCATCTTTTTGATATGCATCTTGAAATATCATCAATGACAACTTCCTCAAAAACAGGAATGAAGCAATCAAATGTATCTTTGAGCAATTATGGCTTACCAATTAACCCCTTCTCCCTATACCAGTGATGGGATTCAGCTGGTTTGCACCGGTTCAGTAGAACCGGTAGCTAAATTTTGTTGAGTTTGGAGAACCGGCTGAATGCACACCACTTCCGGAAGTCCGTTCTAGGCCTGGGAACAGCGGGGATGCCACTTCCGGAAGTCCGTTCTAGGCTTCGAAGGCCTGGAGGAGGCCTCCCAGACCTAGAACGGCCTGCCGGAAGTGCGTGGATGCCACTTCCAGAAGTCCGTTCTAGGCCTCGGAGGTCCAGGCCTGCATCCATGCAGAGAACCAGTTGTTGAGGGATTTGAATCCCACCACTGCCCTATACCCTTGACTTTGGCAAAACAGGAGATATAATTAGGACCCCAAAATAGAGCAGGTTTTTCCAACATTGCTGCTGTTAGAACTCCGAGTGCACACATCTCAGTGTGCATTCCTAATACATTCCCAGTCAGCCTTTTGCAATCCCAATACATCTCCACCCATATATTTTTAACCAGAGGTCCCCAACCTTTTGGGCACCAGGACCGGTTACGTTGAGAGAGGTTTTTCCACGGACCAGAGAGTGCGTGGTTTTGTGTGCTACCTGCATCTCGCGGATGGGGCTTTGCTTGTTTGTGTGGACCGGTTGCTGGTATGCAGTGGCCCAGTACTGGTCCATGGACCAGGGGTTGGGGACCCCTGTTTTAAACTATTATTGTATTTTCAATAGAGCTCCATAAGTGTAGGTCAGAGTAAGGAACCGCTAGTTCTCCAGATGTTTTAAAAATTGAACTTGGTATGCCTTCAACTATAAGAGATCTCGTTGAATGACAACTTTCAGCAGCCCTAACGTCATGACCAACAGTGAGGAAAGTTGGAGTTAAGGACTCACCAATATTCAGAGCAGCTTTAAAAAGCTCTGTTCCCACCCATTGAATATATGATGGTTTACAGTTTAATAAATGCAAAACAAGAAGTTCTCTGCTTGTCTACTATTAGAGGGAAAACAACAGAGGGGAAGCATGACATCAGCGTGTTGTAGTCATTTAGAACCTCACCCCAACCCCAGCTTCATTTAGCCTACCCCCAAAATCCCCTTTCTCTTTCCTTGCTTTATGAGAATAAAAACAAAACAAATTTGTTATTACTTGCTGGAGCAATGCTAGTTACAAACCGTAGCAGCATACTTCAGGAATAAAAAAAAAAATACCTGTACACCTTAGGGAACACACGTTAAAGAAACTGTTCTTGCAGTTGCAACAAGCGGCACAAATAAAAATATTAGGGACCAGGCAAGTAGAAGACAGCTTTCTTCAGGTTTATAACGTAATAGAGGTTAGCAGCTGAATAAATTGGCTTGCTTAACTCTTACGTTAGATAAACAGAAGACATGTCATTATTTTTTATTGTAGGTAGTCCTTGACTTAACAATCATTCTTTTAATGACCTTCAAAGTTACAATGGCACTGAAGAAAGTGACACTTATGACCATTGCAGCATTCTCACAATCATCTCAGAGTCCTAGTGGACAATCACTTAAATATGAGCCAACCGTGTGCTGCAGCTGCCAAAAAAGCCAACACAATGCTGGGCTGCATTAACAGAGGGATAGAATCAAGATCACGTGAAGTGTTAATACCACTTTACAATGCCTTGGTAAGGCCACACTTTTGGTCACCACGATGTAAAAAAGATGTCGACACTCTAGAAAGAGTGCAGAGAAGAGCAACAAAGATGACCAGGGGACTGGGGGCTAAAACATACAGTATAAGGAACGGTTGCAGGAATTGGGTATGTCTAGTTTAATGAAGAGAAGGACGAGGGGTGACACGATAGCAGTGATCCAATATCTCAGGGGTTGCCCCAAAGAAGAGGAAGTCAAGCTATTCTCCAAAGCACCTGAAGGCAGGACAAGAAGCAACGGATAGAAACTAATCAAAGAGAGAAGCAACCTAGAAGTAAGGAGAAACTTCCTGACAGTTAGAACAATTAACCAGTGGAACAACCTGCCTCCAGAAGCAGTGAATGCTCCAACACTGGAATTTTTTAAGAAGAGACTGGACAGGTATTTGTCTGAAATGGTATAGGGTTTTCTGCCTGAGCAGGGGGTTGGACTAGATGACCTCCAAGGTACCTTCCAACATCATCATCATCATCATCATCATCATCATCATCATCATCATCATCATCATCATCATCATCATCATTATTATTATTATTATTGTTATTATTGTTATTGTTATTGTTATTGTTATTATTATTATTATTATTCGATCTAAATTCAAATGCTTGGCAACTGACTCATATTTATGACGGTTGCAATGTCCTGGAGTCATTGTGATCCCATTTTGCAATCTTCTGACAAGCAAACTCAACGGAGAAGTCAGATTTATTTAACAACCATATTACTAACTTGACCACTGCAGTGATCCACTTAACAACTGTGACCCGAAAAATTGTAAAATGGGGCACAAAACTCACTTAACAATTTTGGGCTCAATTGTGGTCATAAAATGAGGACTACCAGTATTTATTAAATTTAGACTCTGCCCATCTCTCTGTCAGGTAATTCTGGCTGGCTCACAAGCATAATAAAAATACGACATTTAAATGATAAATATTAACATGAAAAATTAACAAAAATTCACCAAGAATCCAATTTATAATGGGTGAAGGTGAGTGTGTGTGTGTGGGGAGTGTCCTCTTTTTAATATGACAATCATTCCTATCTAATGAGTTGCTTGAATCCTTCCAGGCAAAGATGGAGTACCGGTATGTATGTCAGCTGAACATCGCATAGATCACACAATGTTGTTGTGGGAAGAGTTGGCCTGCAATTGTGGACCATTTAGACAGGTCCCCACAGTAATGGTTTTGTATTCATGGCTGGTGAAGAGGATGGTAGTACATCACTGTTTTAATCTTTGCATCATTGAAAGAGATTCTTGGCTGGACCCAATATCCAGCTCCTGGGATCTTATCATAACAGCACGCTGGCAGGATCAATAAAGGAGTGGCAGTACATAATTGCACAGATGCCAGCATTAGGAGTTTGGAAGGCAGTTTGCCATTATGTCAATCACAGGAAGGTAGATAACTGCTTTTAAAAAAAACACCTCTTTTATTACAATGAAGAGGGGGAATGAGTGTGTTAAAGCACAAACTAAGGCGAGTTTGATTTGCCAATAAGTACTTAGCAAGGAAGAGCATGAACCAATTGGCTGACGTTTTCTGCCAATGGTAGTAGACTTATAGACAAAAAGCTCATAACACATCCAAACTGATCTGAAAAATAGTATTGATCTCTCTTGGGTTCATTTTAAAAGGGAGAGAGAGTTTAGGAGGTGGAAAGATTCTTTGCCTTGAAGAGCCCTTCATTGGTCTGATAAACTGAGCTGATATGTCTTTAGCTTTCTAAGGAATGCTGTTGACTTGAGTTCATGGACCTTGTTCTGCAGAAGATGAACTTCTGTTATTCTTCCAATTGGAAGGGAAATGGGGAATTAAGTAAAGACTGGATATAGAGAGTTTTATTTTCCCATCCACAACTTGTCGTCTTGTCCCTCTGAAGAAAAAATTCTAGAGAACTTATTCTGTATCTTTCCCCATCAAGTTTCACTCACCCAGACCTGGAAATTCTGTCTAAACTCCATGCAGCTGGATAAATCAATAAATGAGGCCTTTGTCTGTGATGCTTTGAGAACCTCTGAATTAAACAAGTGAAAGAAAGAGTGACATACAGATAAACAATCTTCTCTATAAAAAAATCTTTTGATTGGTCCGAGTTGCAAACTGAATGCTGTAATAAAAGAAACAGCATCTCTTTTTAAGTTCTCATATGAATATCAAACAACTATCCTGCATGTAATATTGATTATTTTTGGTCCTTTGTATGAAATGTTTTTCTACTTTGTCCTTTAGAATTGTTCCAAGAATGAACAAAGACCAGTTACCACTAAATTACAGTGCTTCAAATGATTTTATTATTTTAATATAAATACTTATTATTATTATGCTAGTTTTTCTGTAAGCTTCATTTAGTGAGTTTCAGGGTTATTTTATAATAATAATAATAATAATAATAATAATAATAATAATAATAATAATAATAATAATAATATAATAATAATAATAATAATAATAATATAATAATAATAATAATAATAATAATAATAATAATAATAATAATAATAATAATAATAATAATAATAATAATAATAATAATAATAATAATAATAATAATAATAACAACAACAACAATAATAATAATAGCAACAACAATAATAATAACAACAATAATAATAATAATAGTAGTAGTAATAATAATAATAAATAAAGTTGGGAGGTACCTTGGAGGTCATCAAGTCCAACCACCTGCTCAGGCAGGAAACCCTATACCCTTTCAGACAAATGGCTGTCCAGTCTCTTCTTAAAAACTTCCAGTGTTGGAGCATTCACCGCTTCTGGAGGCAGGTTGTTCCACTGGTTAATTGTTCTAACTGTCAGGAAGTTTCTCCCTAGTTCTAGGTTGCTTCTCTTCTTGATTAGTTTCCATCCGTTGCTTCTTGTCCTGCCTTCAGGCGCTTTGGAGAATAGCTTGACTCCCTCTTCTTTGTGGCAGCCCCTGAGATATTGGAAGACTGCTATCATATCCCCCCTCGTCCTTCTCTTCATTAAACTAGACATACCCAATTCCAGCAGCCGTTCCTTATATGCTTTAGCCTCCAGTCCCCTAATCATCTTTGTTGCTCTTCTCTGTATTCTTTCTAGAGTCTCGACATCTTTTTTACATCGTAGTGACCAAAACTGGATGCAGTATTCCAAGTGTGGCCTTACCAAGGCATTGTAAAGTGGTATTAACACTTCTTGTGATCTTGATTCTATCCCTCTGTTAATGCAGCCTAGTACTGTGTTGGCCTTTTTGGCAGCTGCAGCACACTGCTGGCTCATATTTAAGTGATTGTCCACTAGGACTCCGAGGTCCCTCTCACAGTTACTACTATTGAGCAAGGTACTCCCTATACTATACCTGTACATTTGGTTTTTCTTACCTAAATGTAGAACCTTGCTTTTTTCACCATTGAATTTCATTTTGTTAGATAGTGCCCAATGTTCAAGTCTGTCAAGATCCTTCTGTATCTTAAGCCTGTCTTCTGGAGTGTTGGCTATTCCTGCCAGCTTGGTGTCGTCTGCAAATTTGATGAGTTCCCCATCTATCCCCTCGTCCAAATTGTTGATGAAGATGTTGAAGAGCACTGGGCCCAGAACAGAGCCCTGGGGCACCCCACTACACACTTCCCTCCATGTAGATGCGGTTCCATTGAGGCCCACATGCTGAGTACGGCCGGTCAGCCAGCTACGGATCCATCTGGTAGTAGGTTGTGATCTACTTTATCGAATGCCTTACTGAAGTCCAAGTAAATTATATCCACAGCATTCGTCTGATCCACTAATTTTGTCACTTGGTCAAAGAATGCAATAAGATTTGTCTGGCATGATCTGTTTTTGACAAACCCATGTTGGCTTTTAGTAATGACTTTGTTTGCCTCTAGGTGTTCGCTGATTCGTTGTTTGATTATCTTTTCCAGAATCTTCCCAGGTATTGAAGTCAGGCTGATAGGTCTGCAATTTCCTGGGTCCATTTTTTTTCCTTTTTTGAAGATGGGAACTACATCAGCTCTTTTCCAGTCCTCCGGTAGTTCCCAGTGCTCCAGGATAAATTTTATTTATTTATGTTTCATATTTTTAAATTGCCCGTCTCCCTCAGAGATGGTGATTGAAACAGTGGATAAAAAGTTAAAACAATGGCTAAAAACCATGGGCTTTGGCTCCTAAATCTGTGTGTGAATTTGTGTGTTGGGAATGTGAAAAGTCTATTCCTCTAAATTGGGATATGAGGGAAATGTGTGAATGGAGAAAAGGTTTAGGTTTACTAAGAGAGTAAAGTTATTGTTCACAATATCAATACATTTTACTCCCAGTTCTAACATTTTTAGTCCTCATCGATTCACAATTTTTAGGAAAACAAACCAATTTTTCCTGACATCCCCTTTTAGAAAAACATGCAAGTTTAAACACTTTTTTTTTTAAAAAAAAATGATGTTAGTTGGATAATGAAACATCTGCAAGATAACAGCTAAGCTCAGAGAGCACCAAGGACCTCACAATTTGATAAAACCCCTAAAGATTTGAGATATTATAAATTTCCAGTTTTGGGTGTCAGATCAAATCCAGCAATTTTAGAAGATGGATTTGCATGTACCCAACAGATTATGGACAATTAACTTGGGAGTGAAATTGATCATGGGCTTTTATAACTTTGGTTAATTTATACTAGGATCAGGTTTTATTTCCCTTAAATCAGGGGTCTTTAAACTTGGCCCTTTTAGGACTTGTGGACTTCAACTTCAAAGGGCCAAGTTTGAAGACCTCTGTCTTAAATGGTATAAACAAATTGTCAGAAAGTTCTGTATCAGGAAATACCTATTTTGGTTTGTTGTTTAACTTATTCCATCACATTTTTCAATTATTTTTTTTTGCACTGACTTGCTAAGAAAGTAATGGAGTTGTTTTTAATTTACTCAGTAAAGCCAGGTGATTATATTCTAATAAATGTAATAAAGCTATTTCTTTTGGGATGCTCCAATTGTCTACTAATAGATAACAATATATTCTTTTTTTAGCCATTAAAAACTGACCTCTTGCTTATTAATACACTCACAAGTTCCGGGAAATGAATTTACTCTTTTCTTTTCTACTTCAACTATGCATTAGTGAAGACCCCTAATGCTTCAGTACGCTAGAAGCATTAGTCTATCTAATTCTTCTAATTTGCATTGCAAAACAAATGATGGTAAATATTTGCAATAAATTTAACGAATTATTTCTGGCTAAAGTTAGCCTGCCAGTTCCACGGTTGATAGAAATTCAGTGCAGTATCAGCTGAACTTAATCCATTTATAGGAAAAACAGTGGAGAAGCAAGATCTTGTCAATCATAACCTTCTCCAAGGCCCCCAAATGTTATCTACTGTATCAGTGACATATTCTATTCATGCTTGGGATCCTGAGATGAATTTCAGTTATGCAATAGGCAGACATTTGTCAGACATCTCTGTAGGAAGCTATTGTGGGTGAATTATGACTGGCTGAATTTCTGCTGGGGTTCTAAGCCTTATAGAGATGCATCAGTTAAGATCACTTCTATCAAGGGCCTGGGGCAGCTATATCTGTTCAACCTGCTTGGACTGAAGGAACATAAAATGTGGAAACATTAATCCTGAATTGTAAAACTTACTGGCATACAAAAGACTGAACAAAGTTTTTACATTTTATGTAGCAGAGATTCTAAGATGCGCATCCCTGGGTGGCACAGAATGCAGTATTGCAGGCTAATTCTGCCCACAGCCAGGAGTTCGATCCAACCAACCAACCAACCAACCAACCAACCAACCAACCAACCAACCAACCAACCAACCAACCAACCAACCAACCAATCAATCAATCAATCAATCAATCAATCAATCAATCAATCAATCAATCAATCAATCAATCAATCAATCAATCAATCAATCGGCTTCCGGTTCCGGATCGCGACACCAGCAGTCGCACGGAGAGATCTCTCTCTCCCACCGGCTGCTTTCCCTCCGCCGGTAGACCCTTAATCGGGTCGAAAGTCACCCCGTAGAGGCGACCACCGTTAGAGGAGGCTCCTGCTCGACTGGGGAAGAGCGGCGGCTCTCCCCAGTTCGAGCTTTCTCCTTAGGGCCGCCGGAGGAAAAGATCGCCCAATAAAATGGACGATCACTTCGTCGCACCAGCTGAAAGCCAGAAGAACATCTAAGCGAAAGAACCCCCGTGGAGAATCCGGGTGAGACCTTTCCTACCCCCTTTTTTTCCCCTAACTACTTTCCTGTTAAAAGCTTTCTTTGAACTATTTCCCTGTCGTGAGGAAGCAGCGTTTGGGCAATGGGGAAAAACAGCGTTGGAAAAAAAATATATATAAATAAAAACCAGTTAATTTTGATGGACTATTTAAATTTTGGAATACTGAGGGGACCTGAAAACATTTTATTCTTGACTATTATTGTTACAACTACGCATTTATTATTTTGAACCCTTTCTTCATCTTCTTTCAACACGAAAAATAAAAAATCTATTATTTGGAAAGGAAAAAAAAAAAAAAGAGATTTTTTGGTTTGCTGAGGACATCTTGTGTCGAAAAGTGGTACTGCAATTATATTTCTTTATGGCTGGGAATGGCTATGACCCTGAAAGAGTGATAACTACAAGATAACGGATGCAGCTGGCCTATTGAAAATTGAAGGTGAATGCTTGCTTGATTCTTATGAAGTAGAGCCTTCTTTAAAGATTAAAGATTAAAAAGCCTTATTACTATCAATATGGAACTTAATACACAACTGGACTATGAACTTATATTGGAAACAATTTTAGAAGCTGCAGAGGATGTGAGCTCCTATTTTCAATTCCTTTTCCCTACACTGAGAGAAACCGTGGAAACCACAAAACAAACTAATTTTATTCAACTTCCAACACAACCTATCGAGAAGTCTGACTATACAACAACTTCAACAGAGATGTCTGAAGCATCAATACCAATACCAACAGAGACTGACACTCAGATACAACTTGAAAATCGAGAAAAGGTGGATAAACAATTGGCAAATATAACATGGAATAAAACAGCTTTTACCATCCAAAGGCTATTAGAAGAAAGGAAAGAGAACTTTGACCAATTTGAAGCGTTAAAGAATATGGACCTTTTAATAGTGTGGTTTGATTATGTAGGAACCTTACTATGGAAACCACTATGGCATAGAAAGAAGCCTAGAGTTAGATTTAAAAATGTATTTTAAAGTCTTATTTAATGGGATTAAAAAGGCTTTGATTTCTTGACTGACTTAACAACTAATGGAACACGTGAAATTTTTAAGAGGATACCCTTTGTAATATTACTCTGTTTTAGATATGATATGTATTGGAGAAGTAAACTTTATCTACTGGTTTAAAAAGATTTTTATAGATATAGAGGCATTGATAGAATATATATTTAAATTAGATAGAAATTTATTTGTTGGCCTGATATTTTTATTTTAAGAGAATTATTTGGAAATAAAAGGAGAATAAGAGGGATGGGTGATAAGAGAAAAAAATGGTATCAATGAAGAAGATATGGGAATGTTGTTGCGAGAACAATATACCAGATATAATTATGTAAAAAAAAAAAGGGCACCCGAAGTGTTAATAATATGTCTATTTAAGGCTAATTGAAATATAGTAATTGTAAGTTAGTAAAGCTTAAAAACAGGATTTGGATTTTTAGAATTGAAATGTAACTGATATTTGATAGGAACGTTTGAAACTTATATAGAATTTATTAATTTGAATATGTAAAATTAAATGAGGGAATTAGAGAGGGAAGTTTAAAAGACTTGAGTTGAGTTATATATTTGTGATTGTCTTTCTTTTTTGGGATGTTTAATATACCCATCTCCATGGTGGTTCCTAAGCACCTTAATGTTATCCCTGTACCCCTATAAAATCTAATAAAATATATTTTAAAAAAAAAAATCAATCAATCAATCAATCAATCAATCAATCAATCAACCAATCAATCAGAATAGAGCGGGAAGGGACCTTGGAGTTCTTCTAGTCCAGGGGTGTCAAACTCGCAACATCATGTGATGTGTCGCGAGGTATCACAACTTTTTTGCCATTGACGGCAATGGGGTGGGCGCGGTTTCACTATGATGCATCCAGCAATGTTCTAGTCCAACCCCCTGCTCAAGCAGGAGACCCTATAACATTTCAGACAAGTGGTTGTCCAGTCTTTCCTTAAAAACCTCTAATGGTGAAGCACCCACAATTTCTGGAGGCAAGCTGTTCCACTGGTTAATTGTCCTCACTGTTAGGAAGTTTCTCTTTAATTTCAGGTTGCTTCTCTCCTTGATTCGTTTCCATCCATTGTTTCTTGTCCTGCCCTCTGGTCCTTTGAAGAATAAGTTGATCCCCTCCTCTTTGTGGCAGCCTCTCAAATACTGTGATCATGTCCTGACCGGCTCAAGCTGATTCGGCCTTTCATCCTTCCGATGTCGGTAAAATGAGGACCGAGATTCTTGGGGGCAATATGCTGACATTGTAAACTGCTTAGACAGGGCTGTAAAGAACTATGAAGCGGTATATAAGTCTAAGTGCTATTGCTATTTTTGAAGTATGAGTATTAACTTAGGTTTAAACAATAATGCTACCATGTTGCAACTAGTTTCCAAGTCAATTCCAAGGGCTCATTATCACCGATATAACTTTTCATGGCTTAGGTCTTTAGTATTTCTAAGACTTTCTCCTTTTAGTAGACATTCTCCATGCAATGTGTATTATGAGAAAGCTTCGTGATTCCATTTCCACAGTCTTGGATAGTCTTCGAAGACAGCCTGGAGACAAGCTTTCTCTGTTGCTGCTCTGGATCTCTGGACTTCTCTTTTTGGGGTGAGATTGAGAAGACTCTTTACTGGCCTTCCAGAAACAGATGAAAGCCACTCCCTTTCACTGAGCTTTTGAGGATCAGACAGCTTTTTTTTTTTGCTGCGCCACACAAAGTTTTCATGCCTTGACGTCTCGTGCGATTATACGCATTTGTAATGCTGGATTGGATTTCAGAGATAGAAGATGAGTTGACGCCATTTTGTGTCAGCTTGGCAGGTCCTACCTCAGAGATGTACACAGTGTAATCCAATCAAGTGTAATCCAATCAAGTTCAATCCGCATCTGCTTTACACCCAATGGACAGAATCGTGACAGACTTTTAACCGACAAGATATACATTTAACAGTGGTTAAAGTGCAGTATTGCAGGCTAACTCTGCCCACAGTCAGGAGTTCGATCCTGACAGGGCTCAAGGTTGGCTAAGCCTTCTATCCTGCTGAGGTCGGTAAAATGAGGACCCAGATTGTTGGGAGCAATGGGCAAATAATGCTTACATTGTAAACTGCATAGAGCAGTGGTGGCGAACCTATGGCACGGGTGCCAGAGGCGGCACTCAGAGCCCTCTCTGTGGGCATGCACGCCATCACCCCAGCCCCGCCACCCCCTGTGGCCCCCTTCACTAGCAGCCTCCCCCAGAGGAGAGTCACCCCGGGCGCAGCCTGTGCAGAGCAGTGCAGCCAAGGACATGGCAGCCGGGCAGTGGAGACAAGACTCCACCCTCGCGCCCCATCGCATACAGATGATGCTGCGGGGCGCAGACAGAGGGCATGGCCGCCATGATGCTGCTGGGCTGCCTGGGTGATCTGCTGTGGCGGGCTGTGGAGGTGGTGGGTGGCCCTCCGGGTGGGGACAGGGCAGGGGCGAGGCAGTTTTTGGGCACTCGGTCTCTAAAAGGTTCACCATCACTGGCATAGAGAGTGCTGTAAAGCTCTATAGGGCAGCATATGAACCTAAATGCTACTGCTGTTGTTATATATCTTGAGAAATCCTAGCATATGGCTACCCTGATCCTCTTCTTTCCTTATCCAGTTCGGAATTGCTAATTCTCTCAATCCAGATCTCTCTCTGTGTTGCCAAAACTCTTCCCCCACTGCTTCTCCAGAGCTTGATGAAGCAAAAGACATTAAAATGCTAAGGAAATGAATTGGAAACATGTTATTATATCATCCTAAAGTGACGATATAAAAAGTGTTGCAATTAAATTCATCTCTAAGTTGGATGACCTTTTAAATCAAAGAAGATGCTAGTTGAATCCATTCGCCTGGAGCCCTGGGACCCCTTTGTCCAAATTAAGAGTAACTTAAAGTAGCAATATAATTTCAAATATAAATCATCCATTCAGCCCTTTAAGGGGAAAGTTCTGACTTTGTCATTTTAGCTGTCCGGGTCAAACACAGAAGCACCGAATGCCAGGTGCAACCTCCACTTCACGGATGCCTTTACTGAATGCCTTTAATCCCGTTTACTTCCCCGAACTAAAGGCAACGTTGCTTTGTAGAATAGGAACGAAAGGAGTGTTGATACATGCCGCCTTTTTTTTACTGCTCTCTTTTGTGGTATAGCAGAAATGGATTTGACTTCACGGATACGACAAGCCACGCTCCTCAAATGAGCAGGTTTGCGCGTAGCTTGAAATGACTGTGGCAACGGCATTCAAAACAACCTGTTTAGATTCATTTTGGTTAGACAATCAAATCACTTTGAAAGAACTACCTGTGAATTGCAAGGCAGCTCTGGCGGGGAGGGGGGTGTATGTGGAACGTGAAAGAAGGATTTCTTTGAAGGATTTAGAAGAAAGTTAGTAATTGGAAGGGGGGCTGGAGTGGAGTGGAGAGAAAGACGATGGCCTTTGATCTACATCCCTGTTTGTCACAGTACAAATTTCGGGACAGGAGACATTGATTTATTATGTATGATTGCCAGAATTTGGGGAACAATGTCACCCACTGTGCAATTGGCATAACTAGCTGGAACAGCTTATGAATGCCAATGACAAACACACACACACACACAATTCTTTTTAATGCAATGCTGTATCTACTATGAATGAAACGACAAATGTGAGGGGTGGATTGGGAGGACCTTGGACCATAAATAAAATTTATGTCTGGCAAATGAAAAATGTTGGGGTTCCCTCTCTACCACTGCCATGAATTAGTCAGGTAGTAAATAACTAAGGGCACATTGCCAAAATAATCCAGAATGTGGCTGACAAATCAGTTCTTCTGTTTAATCAGGCTAATGTTATGCATTTTTTTTAATTGTCCAGATCTAGTTTTATTGAGGGCTCAGAAATAAAGAGGGCATTATCTTATGTTTTATTTAAAACAACTGTTTGCACAGGGGTGGAAGATGTACTTGCATTCCACAGTGTGGTGCCCTCTAGACTGCTAATTCCATAATGTCCATCTAAAAATGGTATTTTCTTATAGGGTACTCTTGTGATTCCTCGCCAGCCAGTGGATCCGGCAGCTGAGTCTGGGGAATCAGAGGAGGAGGAGGAGGAGGGGCCTGGAGTGACATCAGAGTCAGAGGAAGACTCTGAGGAGCTCCAAGACTTACAGTCTGACAAGGAGCCTGGCCCCTCTACTCGCGCTCAGGCTGAGACACAGCTGTGCTGGGAGTCTGAGTTGGACAGTGATGACTCACAGCTGGGAGACATCCATAATGCTCGTAAATGCCAGCAAGAGAAGCGAGCAGGACAGAGGAATGCCATGGGGCAGCTCCAAAGGCAAAGGAGAAGGCATTAGGAAGCCACGCTTTGGCTGCATAATAAAAGGGAAGGTGTGGGAGGTGCTGGTTGCCAAAGGCAACCGTTCGAGTTAAGGAATTGAGTTTCTGTGAACTGGGTTTTGTTTGCCTTGGACATTGACTCAGGTCTGTGAATAATAAAAGGGGATTGGTTTTTTCCTGCAGTTCCAGCCTGCTTGTTGGAAGAGGGGTTTCTCCTTGTGAGCTTAACAAGGACTCACGTAGGCTGGGACAGGACAGGTATATCTTCATCAAACAGTTTGGCCTGCAAACCTAGTAATAGTAATCCCCCACTAAATCCCGTGTTCCGTTCTTCACTGACAACTGTAAATATTAACTCCTTATATGATAAAGGTAGTTCTCAACTTACAACAGTTCATTTAGTGACCATTCAAAGTTACAACGGGACTGAAAAAAGGGACTTATGACCATTTTTCACACTTACATCTATTGAAGCATCCTCATGGTCATGTGATCAAAATTCGGATGCTTGGCAACTGACTCATATTTATGACGGGTTGCAGTGTCCTGGGGTCATGTGAATCCCCCTTTGTGACCTTTTTGTCAAGCAAAGTCCATGGGAAAACCAGATCCACTTAACAACCAGGTTCCTAACTTATCGACTTCAGTGATTCACTCAAAACCACTGTGGCAAGTAAGGTCGTAAAATGGGGCAAAACCCACTTAGAACAGAATAGAGGAATAGAATAATAACTTTATTGCCACTTTGAATGTACGCTAATCGGCATACATTAAAATTAAATTCCGTTGCCTGCAGCTCTCAGAGGGTCACCACCTCCGATATACACTACATAAATATGGCAAAAATAAATAATTAAATGCAGAATGATGCCTACACCCACATATATTCTATGACACAGAGAAACAAAAACAGTCTAGTTCGGGTTATGTATACATGTGCATGGCGAGAAAAACGAATCTTGCGAATTTACCAGACGGATGGCCTAGGGAACAAAGCTGTTACAGAATCGGGTAGGCCTGCTATAAATACTTTGAAACCTCCTCACAGAGGGGAGGGTGTGTGGGTGGCTCTCTAACATTTAACAAACGTCTCACTTAGCAACAGAAATGTTGGGACAATCGTGTTTTCAAGTGGAGGAATACCTGTATTTAACAGAATTGCCTTTATGTCTGCCAATGGAACATAAGGCATTTTTTTTTTAAAAAAAATCTATAACCAGAAGCAGAATGCCTTTTATAGGCAGATGCTGAAGTCAAATTAAAAGGAAGGAAGGAAGGAAGGAAGAAAGGAAGGAAAAGAGAAAGAAGGAAGGAAGGAAGGAAGGAAGGAAGGAAGGAAGGAAGGAAGGAAGGAAGGAAGGAAGGAAGGAAGGAAGGAAGGAGGAAGGGATAGAGGAAGGAAGGAAAGAAAAGTGAAGGAAGGAAGAAAGGAAAGAAGAAAGAAAGGAAAACAGAAGGAAGGAAGGAAGGGATAGAGGAAGGAAGGAAAGAAAAGAGAAGGAAGGAAGGAAGGAAGGAAGGAAGGAAGGAAGGAAGGAAGGAAGGAAGGAAGGAAGGAAGGAAGGAAGGCTGGTGACAAGCATAAATGAAGGTTTCCTGAATCTCATTAAATAAGGTCTTCCTGGCAAAAACGGGGTTGTGATACAAGAGATCAGCCCAAAACCATCACAACATTTTGTTGCCTTTGCTGAACTATCTTTTGCAGGACTTAAATCCTGCCACCACTGGTGCAGTAGCCAAATTTTTCATTGCTGCAATGGAAATAAGGCAAACTCGACAAAAGAGGTAATGACTCTTATTTTCACTAATATCTTGTTCAGTTATCTTTTAGTAATATATATATTCTGGCGTACAGTCTTAATATATTGGATGGATTATGATATTGTTGTAATAGGGATGCTCAAAATACTCTGTGTTTGATGTACCTTCACTGGCCAATATGCAGCTGTGTTCATTTGCCTCATTCTGGTTCTGATTCTACTTGTTCTCTTTTATTCCTTTTTGTCTGTTTTATGCTGCTGGTCATTGATCGAATAAATATTATATTTACATTGCTTTTGCTGAAGTTTACTAAGGCAATGGGCAGATTTTTTTTTTTCTGGAAACAGTTCTTCCGAATGTTCCTCCCAGCCATTGTTTGTCAACCTTTTCTATGCCTTTCTCTTTCCTTAAGAATGAGGAGGAGGAGGAGGAGGAGGAGGAGGAGGAGGAAATGCAGAAGGAATATGGGATAATAGTATGCTAGAATTCAGCTTTGTTACATTTCATCTACATGAGTGAGTCAAACCAAGCAGATGTTACTGTTGCATTAAGATGATTAAGAATGCACTGTTTTATACAGTGGAATCTGGGTATCTAAAGGATATTCTTTCAATAGACATCTCTCATAACAAATGTGGCTTTTTATATATAAAATGGAGAGCAGCAAGAATAGAAGTATCACGGTTAAGACGTCTCTCACTAAAGCTGAGCCATTCCTAGAGATTTCTTAGGGAAAGTCCATGTGAGGTCAATCTCCTGATCAAAGAAGGATAAGTAGATTCCTTCACAATCGGGCGGAGTTTTTTTCTTCCTTTCTTCAACTTGTTTAAGATCAAAGCATCCCTCTTCCATTTCTATTTTTAAAAGAGATTTATCTTGAAAATGATGCCCACTCTTCAACTTTCTTGTTTGCTTTTTTATCCATGAATATATATATATATATATATGTGTGTGTGTGTGTGTAGGTCTTTGGTAATTCGGGTTTTCTCCCGCGTAAAATTGGAAGTGTCTTGGCGAAGTTTCGACGAAGTCTCATTCGTCATCTTCAGGCTGGTGTCTCTTCGGCCTCGTGCTTCTAGGAGCAATGTGTGATTGCAGCTGTTTCTTCCTTTTTGAAAAGGAAGAAACAGCTGCAATCACACATTGCTCCTAGAAGCATGAGGCCGAAGAGACACCAGCCTGAAGATGACAAATGAGACTTCGTCGAAACGTCGCCAAGACACTTCCAATTTTACGCGGGAGAAAACCCGAATTACCAAAGACCTACATACAAACACCCGTGAAAACCTCAGAAAACAAATATATATATATATATATATATGCAGGTCTTGGCGTATTCAGGTCTTTTCCCGTGTAAGATTGAGAGTATCTTGGCGACGTTTCGACGAGGTCCCACTCGCCATCTTCAGGCTGGTGTCTTCGGCTTCGTGCTTGTGCGAGCAAAGCGTGATCGGAGCTGCCGTCCTTCTATAAATATTGGAGGGGGTGTGTGGCATGTTGGCTTTGTTGCTGTAAGCGGGTTGGTTGGCTGTGTTGTTACATCTTGATTGGAAGATGGAATTGATGTAAGCGGGTTGGTTGGCTGTGTTGTTACATCTTGATTGGAAGATGGAATTGATGTAAGCAAATTAGTCAGTTGTTTGGTAACATCCTGTGTGGCTGAGGTGCTGGCTGTGTGCCCATTGTTCTTTTGTACCTGGGTAATGGGCTGTGTGGTAACATTCTGAGCTCTATTGTAGTAATATCCTGAGTCCTGTGCTGCCACATCATGGGAGGTAGGCTGCGTTGTAACATACTGAGCCTAACATACTGTAACATACTGAGCCTAACATACTCTCAATCTTACACGGAAAAAGACCCGAATACGCCAAGACATGCATATCTGTACCTGTGAAAATCTACGAAAACATATATATATATATATGGAAAGATTTTTTTTTTAAAGAGTCGTAAGTTTCTTCTGTCTCCTTTGAGAATTTTCCGACGTGCGTTCCACCGGAAGAGGAAGCGTGGCAAACGTGGAGGCCTAACATCTAGGCTGAAAGCTAGACCTTACAGAGTGTCTCTTCCATCTATTTTGTTTGCAAATGCTCGCTCCTTAGAACCAAAAATGGATTACTTAAGGCTGGATTTAACAACAAATCAGGAGGTGAGAAATTGCTGTGTTATTATTGCAACAGAAACTTGGTTAAAGCCCTCTGTTCCAGATAGTGCTGTTAGCTTGATGGGATTTTCAACATTTCGGTTGGACAGGAGTTCTACTCTTAGTGGCAAATCCAGGGGAGGGGGTGTCTGTTTTTATATAAATGACAGATGGTGTAATAATGCCAAGGTGGTTTCAAGTCTGTGCTCCCCAGATGTGGAGCTTCTGACCATCAAATGCAGACCCTTCTATCTGCCCAGAGAATTCTCTGTTACCATTATCACAGCTGTGTATATCCCCCCTGATGCAAACAGAGAAGAGGCCCTGAAGGTTCTCCACCATACCATCAGTGACTTACAAACTACTCACCCAGAAGGTGCATTTATTGCTGTGGGAGACTTTAACCAAGTGGATTTGAAAGCTACCCTGCCACATTTCCATCAATATGTGGACTTTGCAACCAGAGGGGACAATACACTGGATCTTGCTTATTCCAACATCAAGAAGGCTTTCAAAGCTATCCCCCGCCCTCACCTGGGCTCCTCTGACCATCTCTCAGTGCTGCTTATTCCAGCATATAAACCTTTATTAGTCAGAGTGAAACCTACAGTAAAGCAGGTGAGGATTTGGACAGAGGGTGCTATAGAAGCATTACAAGACTGCTTTGAATGTACAGATTGGGGCATGTTTAAGGAAGCAGCTACTGATAACCAACATACAAATGTTGAGGAGTATGCCACCACGGTGTCTGCATATATCCAAAAGTGCATAGAAGATGTCTGTGTCCTGAAAAGCTTTGTTGTGAGGGCGAATGAAAAACCGTGGCTGACTTATGAGGTCCGCAAGATGCTGAAAGCACGGAATGTGGCTTTTAAATCTGGGGACATGCTGGCACTTAGAACAGCCAGAGCAAATCTGAAAAGTGCCGTAAAAGGTGCAAAGCAAGCCCATTGCCAGAAAATTCAGAACTTTTTTCAGGACCAAACAAACACCAGGCAAATGTGGCAAGGGATCCAGGCCATTACGGATTACAAGGTGGCTCCATCGAGATGTAAGGATGACACAGACTTCCTAAACAAACTGAATGCATTCTTTGGTAGATTTGAGGCATCAAATAGTACTCCTGCTAGGAAAGCTGTGCCCCATCCTGATGAGCAAGTGCCTAGCTTTGATGTCACCTCTGTCCGGAAAACACTGCAGACAGTTAACATTCGGAAAGCAGCAGGCCCAGATAACATCCCTGGACGTGTCCTCAGGGAATGCGCAGAGGAGCTGGCTTGTGTTCTCACTGATATTTTTAACCTCTCATTGCAGCAGGCAGTGGTCCCATCGTGTTTTAAGATGGCCATCATCTTGCCAGTGCCAAAAAAGTCCACAATCACAGGCCTCAATGATTACCGTCCGGTTGCACTGACATCCACCATCATGAAATGCTTTGAGAAGCTGATAAAAGACACTATTGTATCTAGCCTCCCGCCAGCATTTGACCCGCTTCAGTTTGCCTACCGACCAAATCGCTCTACGGAGGATGCTATTTCTTCCGTTCTCCATCTGAGCCTGAAGCACTTGGAGGAAAGAAATACTCATGTGCGTTTGCTGTTTGTCGACTTCAGTTCGGCGTTTAACACAATCATTCCCCAGCATCTAGTAGACAAACTGGGCCTTTTAGGCTTAAACACTCCTTTGTGCAACTGGATTCTGGATTTTCTTACCAACAGGCCCCAATATGTGCGAGTTGGAACAAATACCTCACATACCATTTTCTTGAGCACAGGTTCTCCTCAGGGCTGCGTCTTAAGTCCGCTGCTGTTCACCCTGTTGACCCATGACTGCTGTGCTAGGTTTGCCACCAACCATATTGTGAAGTTCGCAGATGATACAACAGTAGTGGGCCTTATTCAGGATGACAAGGTGGAAGCTTACTGCAAGGAGGTTGAGGGGTTGGTGAACTGGTGTAAAGAAAACAGCCTAGTTTTAAATACAAGAAAAACCAAAGAGATCATTGTTGATTTCAGAAAAGGCAGGCACAGCCACACTTCTCTGTGCATAAATGATTCACCTGTGGAGATGGCTACCAGCATCAAATTCCTGGGTGTGCAGCTAACGAGTAGGCTGACTTGGTCGCTAAACAGTGAGAAACTGGTGAAGCGGGCACAGCAGCGCCTGCATTTTCTGCGCCGCATGAGAAAAGCACATCTTCCTTCCCCTGTCCTGACCACTTTCTACAGGGGGACAATCGAGAGCATCCTGTCATACAGCATCACAGTCTGGTTTGGAGGCATCACTGCTTCAGATAGGAAGGCGGTGCAGAGAGTGGTGAGGATGGCCGAAAAGATCATTGGCAGTTCCCTCCCTACCATCCAGGACATAGCACAGAAGCGTTGCTTGAGCAGGGCCCGCAAGATTTTCTGGGACACTACACATCCTCTTCACAACCTGTTTTCCCTGTTACCTTCTCGGAGGAGGCTTCGTGGTATCCGTAGCAGAACATCCAGATTCAGCCATAGTTTCATTCCATACAGCATTAACCTTGCGAACTCTCAAACTTCCTCCTTGCGTTATATATTCAAGATGGACAGTATTTAATATTTATTTGCTATGTATATGTAGGGATGTGGGTCTATATATATGTTGTACATAGTATGTTTAGGTGTGTGTCATGTATATGTTTCACTTTGAGAGCGGGCAACTAAATTTCATTTTTTATGTGTGCCATTGTGCCCACAATATAAAAAATGACAATAAAGGTTATTTATTATTATTTATTATTATTATGTTTCCTTTATCTCTCTAAAATGTCCTCTGGAAGCCTCGTGCAGAACACAACCTTGCTTGATTTGGAAATAAACTATATTTCCCAAATATACCTCTCCTCACTTATTTTTGTGACAGGCCAACTCCTGGCACAGAGGGAACACCTGTCAGGAGATTACTCAAGTATGCAACACCCTTCAAAAAGATGACAAGAGAGAACAGAGGAAGGCAGAACCACCACAAAACGTCTATCTAAACACAGATGGTTGATAACGCAAGGACATACCATCCAGATTTATCTTTTAAAGGTGATGTCATCACATACCAAATATATGTTTTCGTACTCAAGGTCTGCCTTCTGAATAAAATTTAAAGTCACACCATCCTATCTCTGGCCCAAAGGTGCTTTTTCAAGAGGCAACTGGACTTCCTTGTTTTTCCTTGAAGACGTTTCGCTTCTCATCCGAGAAGCTTCTTCAGCTCTGACTGGATGGCAGGGGGAATGGAAGGATTTATACTCCTTGCAGACAGCTGGTCATTTGCATTCTTTTAGAGAGTCGTTGAGGCCAATTGGAGGTTTACCTGTGTCCTCAAAGGATGCAAATTTATCAGTTGTCTGTAAGGAATATAAATCCTTCCATTCCCCGCCATCCAGTCAGAGCTGAAAAAGCTTCTTGGATGAGAAGTAAAACATCTTCAAAGAAAAAGAAAGAAGTCCAGTTGCCTCTTGAAAAAGCACTTTTGGGATAACCATGACCTGGATGACTGAGGATCTCCATGGACACCCTATCTTTGCTTTCCTTCGCACCCTGCTTTCTAATTGATTGGACCAGTCTTTCTGAGCAGAAGATCAAAAGATACTTTCAGCTTCTTCTACTGTCTATTTTCTCTCTCGGGGGATGACGGTGTTGGATTCATTCTTCCCCTCTTCCGATGGAACACTTTGGAGAGAAGTGGATATGAGAAGTTGTGGGGAGGCTGAAAAAAGGAACAGCAGGAACAGGGGACACAAAGTACCATGGGACAGAGCACGGATCACTTGACAGCTGCTCAACCAAGGGAATCTAAGAAGGAAGTATTTCCAGGGATTCTACGTGACGCTTCCAAGATTCTGTGTTTACTAATCTTCAAAGTACTTTACTGAAATCTGTGATGTTCTGGCTTGGGTGCTTAACAGCAGATGGCTAAAGAAAATATAAAGCAGAACATTGCTTGGTTCACTGTTTTTTCCGTTGGTATTTGTGTGTGTGTGTGTGTGTGTGTTCAATTTCAAAGGATTTTTCCGCTCTGTTTAACAGTGACATAAATTATGCATGATCTAGGTGTGGATCTCTTCTGCTCCATTACTCTGTTATTCACTTCTTTGGTTAATCATAAATTGTAATTATTAGTCCCCAATTACCCAATTTTCAACGTGTGTGTGTGTTTCTCTCTGTGTGTAGCCAGGCTTTTTTCTGCCTAATTAACAGCACCTTTGAAAGTAAATTATGTATTTCTAATTACAACAGCCTAGATACAGTTGGGGAAGGTGAATATTGCAGAACATATGCTTATAGGATTTTATCCTGAAACTTCTTTTTTAGATTATCTCCTATAGGTTTCCAGAATTTCATCACTAAACTACAAAAGCTTAGAACTGAGGTCTTTTTATTGCTTTTATTTCAAAGGGGCTTCTCTTGTTTTTTTAATAAGAAATTAATGAGAAACATACATTTTGCCTTTCACTATAAAGCATAACTTTTAACAAATAGGCAATAGACTATAATCAACAAGGTGTTTTACTTCATGTCTGTTACATTGGGAACGTGTTTGTATGTGTGCATGTTTTTGAAGGATAAAGTTTATACTTTTATTTAGAAAACTGTTTCCTATATACTTCTGATTTGTGGTAGTATCAATAGAAGACCTGGGTGTTGATATGTTGACCTAATAATAATAATAATTGTTTCTCAACCACTGTGAGGATTACTTCTTTTATTTAATCGGATCAGTTATTCCAATATATTCGTTTACTGTTTCTAGCTTTTTATTGTTATATCTCTTACAGTTCATCAAAATTCTATTGTACAACTCTAATGTTCCTGGAGATTTATTCTGCAGCTGAGAATTTAGCTACATAGAAAACACTATATATTTTTGTTGGTTTTTAAAAGCCCTCAGAAACTATAAGCTGATCATTCTCAATTCAGAGAAGAATAGCAATATTCAAGAACTTTTTGATATGTGCAACCAGAGGCAATTACACAAATTTCAAAAGAGTCAATTTAGTTTTCACTAGATCTACACAACTCGTTTCTCACATTCCCTTTACAATTAGTTTCAGTGGACTTCAAGCAGTTGGTCTGTAACTTGAAGGTTATAATAGCTAATTATAAGAAGAATAATGTCTTTGTCCTCATTTTGTCCTTAAGGATCTTTCCTTTCCTTTCCTTTCCTTTCCTTTCCTTTCCTTTCCTTTCCTTTCCTTTCCTTTCCTTTCCTTTCCTTTCCTTTCCTTTCCTTTCCCTCCCCTCCCCCTCTCCCTTCCCTTCCCTTCCCTTATCTACAAGGTGCCCCAATTAAATCCAAATATATGGGCCTTATCGGAATGTTGTTTTGTATTTGTTTGCTTTTTTCCTTATTTAAATAACTTTAAGTTTACAGTGGTAGCCTGGGTTGCTTTTTTTCAAGATTAATGGGGGAAAAAAAGCAATCTGTATTAAACTTGCTAGATCAAATAAGTGTAAATTATTGATACCAGTTCATTTTTACACATTATTGCTGCTGGTTGATCACAAGATGCAGCCCTTTCTTCTTTTATTTGTAATCACTCAAAGTCTGAAATATTTTGTTCATTCACAGGTAAACCTGAGGGAGGAAGGTTTGGATTACACCAAGGTAATGTGATAGAAACTTTGAATAAAGATTGATGCTTTAGTTTTTAACACGTTTATCGTTCCGTTTTGATTGTTCTTGGGCTTCTGAAAGACTAGCTTCTCACCTTCCATTGCTAGCAAAGTTATTTCTGATTTAATTTTGGTTATTTTATAATGTTTGACCTACTAGCGTTAATGAGATTAATTATTTAACGGCTAAATAAAGGCATTGCTATAATATTTCACGGAACAGAGGAGCACATTTTTGCCGCGATCGTTTCACAAATGTTCCACTTTTCCACTCAAAACTAAGTGGAGTGCTAAAGCTGTATTTATTACATGACTAAAAGCAAGAGGTTCTGATAACTACAAGTTGTAGTGTTTATACATAACAGGCTGAATTTTTTTAAGCAATTGTATGCTGCCATTTCATACACATAGTCCTTGACGTACGGCCACAATTCAACCCAAACTTTCTGTTGCTAAGTGACATGTTTGTTAAGTGAGCTTTGCCCCATTTTGCAACCTTTCTTGCCAAAGTTGTTAAGGGAATCCCTTAACAGTTGTCAAGTTAGTAACCCGGTTGTTAAGTGAATCTGGCTTCCCCATTGACATTGCTTGTCAGAAGATTGCAAAAGGAGATCACTTGACCCCAGGACACTACAACCGTCATAAACATGAGTCAGTTGCCAAGTGTCTATGGACTCAGTCATCCAGGTTCTGGTTGTTCCAAAGGTGCTTTTTTTCAAGAGGCAACTGGACTTTCTTGTTTTTCTTTGAAGATGTTTCACTTCTCCTCCAAGAAGCTCCTTCAGCTCTGAAGAAGCTTCTTGGATGAGCTGAAGAAGCTTCTTGGATAAGAAGCGAAATGTCTTCAGAGAAAAACTAGAAAGTCCAGTTTCCTCTTGAAAAAGCACCTTTGGGTCAGTTGCCAAGCATCTGAATTTTGATCATGTGATCATGGGGATGCTGCAACAGTCATATGTGTAAAAAATGGTCATAAGTCACATTTTTCAGTGCCATTGTAACTGTAAATGGTCGATTTCAGAAAAGGCAGACACAGCCACACTCCTCTGTGCATTAATGATTCACCTGTGGAGATGGTTACCAGCATCCAATTCCTGGGTGTGCAGTTAAGAAGTAGGCTGGCTTGGTCGCTCAACAGTGAGACCCTGGTGAAGCGGGCACAGCAGCGCTTGCATTTTCTGTGTCGCATGAGAAAAGCACATCTTCCTTCCTCTGTCCTTCCCACTTTCTACCGAGGGACGATCGAGAGCATCCTGTCATACAGCATCACAGTCTGGTTTGGAAGCATCCCTGCTTCAGACAGGAAGGCAGTGCAGAGAGTGGTGAGGATAGCAGAAAAGATTATTGGCAGTTCCCTCCCTTCCATCCAGGACATGGCATATAAGCGATGCTTGAGCAGGGTCCACAAGATTGTCTGGGATGCTACACGTCCTCTCCATGACCTGCTTTCCTTGTTACCTTCTGGGAGGAGGCTCCATGGTATCTGAAGCAGAACATCCAGATTCAGTCACAGCTTTGTTCCATACAGTATCAACTTTGTGAACTCTCAAGCTTCCTCCTTCTGTTATGTATTCAAGATGGACAGTGATTAATATTATATATTACTTATATGTAAGGGTGTAAGTCTATACATATGTTGTATATAGTATGCTTAAATATGTATGAGTACACTTTGAGAGTACACTCCTTCATGGATTACTGCCTTGTCGTGGCGAAGGGGCTTGCGTAACTCAATGAAGTTATGAGCTATGCCGTGCAGAGCCACCCAAGACGGACAGGTCATAGCAGAGAGTTCTGACAAAATGTGATCCACTGGAGAAGGAAATGGCAACCCACTCCAGTATCTTTGCCATGAAAACCCCATGGACAGTACTAAAAGGCAAAAAGATATGACGCTGGAAGATGAGCCCCTCAGGTCCGAAGGTGTCCAATATGCTACTGGGGAAGAGCAGAGGGCTAGTACTAGTAGCGCCAGAAAGAGTGAAGCGACTGGGCCGAAGCCGAAAGGACGCTCAGCTGTGGATGCATCTGGTGGTGAAAGGAAAGTCCGATGCTGTAAAGATTTTTTTTCCATAGGAACCTGGAATGTAAGATCCATGAATCAAGGCAAATTGGACGTGGTCAAACAAGAGATGACAAGACTGAACATCGACATCTTAGGAATCAGCGAACTAAAATGGACAGGAATGGGTGAATTTAATTCAGAGGACCATCAGGTATACTACTGCGGGCAAGAATCCCTCAGAAGAAATGGAGTAGCCTTCATAGTCAATAAAAGAGTAGGAAAAGCAATACTGGGATACAATCCCCAAAATGACAGAATGGTCTCAGTGCGAATCCAAGGCAAGCCATTCAATATCACAGTAATCCAAGTCTATGCCCCAACCACTGGTGCTGAAGAGGATGAAATTGACCGGTTCTATGAAGCCCTACAGCACTTATAGAATCAACACAAAACAATGATGTCCTTATCATCATGGGGGATGGGAATGCTAAAGTAGGATCCCCAAAGATAACAGGAAATAACAGAAAGTTTGGCCTTGGAGTACAAATGAAGCAGGGCACAGGGGCTGATAGAATTTGTCAAGAGAATACGATGGTCATAGCAAAACACTCTTTTCCAAACAACACAAGAGACGTCTTCTACACTTGGACATCACCAGACGGCAAACACAGAAACAGATTGACTATGTGCTCTGCAGCCAAGATGGAGAAGTCTATAACAGGCAGTAAAAAACAAGACCAGGAGCTGACTGTGGCTCAGATCATGAGCTTCTCGTTGCAAAATGTAGGCTTAAATTGAAGAAAGTAGGGAAAAACACTAGGCCACTCAAGTATGAACTAAATCATATCCCTGAGGAATATACAGTAGAGGTGACAAATAGATTTAAGGAATTAGATCTGATAGACAGAGTGCCTGAAGAACTATGGACGGAGGTTCGCAACATTGTACAAGAGGTAGCAACTAAAACCATCCCAAAGAAAAAGAAATGCAAGAAAGCAAAATGGCTGTCTGAGAAAGCTTTGCAAATAGCTGAGGAAAGAAGGGAAGCGAAAGGCAAGGGAGAAAGAGAAAGATACACCCAACTGAATGCAGAATTCCAGAGAATAGCTAGAAGAGATAAGAATGCCCTCTTAAATGAACAGTGCAAAGAAATAGAAGAGAACAATAGAATCGGGAGAACCAGAGACCTCTTCAAGAAAATTGGAGATATGAAGGGAACGTTTCATGCAACGATGGGCATGATAAAGGACCAAAATGGCAGGGACCTAACAGAGGCAGAAGAGATTAAGAAGAGGTGGCAAAATTACACAGAAGGAACTATACAAGAACGAGCTGAGCATCCCTGTGATAACCACGGCATAAGGGAGGTGGGCAATGACTCGGAGCCAGACATCTAGAATTGTGAAGTGAAATGGGCATTAGGAAAGTGAGCAACAACAAAGCTAGTGGAGGGGACAGTATCAGCTGAAAGCTATTTCAAAATCTTAAAAGACGAGCAGTAAAAGTCTACACTCAATTGCAGCAAATTTGGAAAACTCAACAGTGGCCACAGGATTGGAAGGGCCGGGCAGTTACTTCAATTCCAAAGAAAGGCAATGCCAAAGCATGTTTCAAACTATCGCACCATTGCCACTCATGGCACATGCAGTAAGTGATGCTTTAAAAGCCTACAAGCTAGACTCCAGCAGATGTGGATCGAGAACTTCCAGAAGTACAGCAGGATTTCGAAGAGGCAGAGAACTAGAGATCAAATTGCCAACATACGATGATCATGGAGAAAGCTAGGAGTTCAGAAAAAAACATCTACTTCTGCTTCATTGACTATGCTAAAGCCTTTGATTGTGTGGATCACAACAAATTGTGGCAAGTTCTTAAAGAGATGGGAGTACCAGACCATCTTATTTGTCTCTTGAGAAACCTATATGCAGGTCAAGAAGCAACAGTGAGAACTGGACACGGAACCACTGATTGGTTCAAAATTGGGAAAGGAGTCCGGCAAGGCTGTATTCTGTCGCCCTGCCTATTTAACTTATATGCAGAGCACATTATGAGAAAGGCAGGGCTAGATGAATCAAAAGTTGGAATTAAGATTGCCGGGAGAAATATCAACAACCTAAGATATGCAGATAATACCACTCTAATGGCAGAAAGTGAAGAGGAACTAAAGAGCCTCTTGATGCGGGTGAAGAAGGAGAGTGCAAAAGTTGGCTTGAAACTCAACATTAAGAAAACCAAAATCATGGCATCCGACCCTCTCAATTCCTGCAATAGAGGGGAAGAAATGGAGGGTAGTGACAGATTTATCTTCCTGGGCTCTAGCATCACAACAGATGGGGACTGCAGCAAGAAATTAAAAGACGCTTGCTCCTGGGGAGGAAAAGCTATGGACAAATTTAGACCAGAGTACTAAAAAGCAGAGACATCACCCCTGCCAACACAAAAGTACGTATAGTCAAGGCCATGGTTTTCCCAGTTGCAATGTATGGCTGTGAAAGTTGGACCATAAGAAAGGCTGACGCAAAGAATTGAGGCCTTTGAACTATGGTGCTGGAGAAGACTCCTGCGAGCCCCTTGGACTGCAAGGCGATCAAACCGGTCAGTCCTAGAGGAGATCAACCCTGACTGCTCTTTAGAAGGCCAGATACTGAAGTTGAAACTCAAGTACTTTGGCCACCTAATGAGAAGGAAGGACTCACTGGAGAAGAGCCTAATGCTGGGAAAGATTGAGGGCAGTAGAAGAAGGGGACGACAGAGAATGAGGTGGCTGGATGGAGTCACTGAAGCAGTAGGCATGAGCTTAAATGGACTCCAGAAGATGGTAGAGGACAGGAAGGCCTGGAGGAAAGTTGTCCATGGGGTCGCGATGGGTCGGACACGACTTCGCAACTAACAACAACAACAACAACACACTTTGAGAAGAAGCAACTAAATTTCATTTTTAATGTGTGCCATTGTGCCCACAGTAAAAAAATGACAATAAAGGTTGTCTGACTGTCTGTCTATCTGTCTATCTGTCTATCTGTCTATCTGTCTATCCGTCTATCCGTCTGTCTATCTGTCTATCTATCTATCTATCTATCTATCTATCTATCTATCTATCTATCTATCTATCTATCTATCTATCTATCTATCTATCTATCTATCTATCTATCTATCTATCTATCTATCTATCTATCTATCTATCTATCTATCTATCTATCTATCTATCTATCTATCTATCTATCTATCTATCTATCTATCTATCTATCTATCTATCTATCTATCTATCTATCTATCTATCTTAACTGTTGTAAGCTGAGGACTTTCTGTACTGAAAGAGGTGATCAGAAGACGTGTAAATGCTACACCACTAACAAAAGTATCCATTTCTCAGATTATTTAGACTGTCACTGTTAATATAGTTTGCAGGATATTTCAATATGATGCTGTGTGTATCCAGAAGAGATATTAGCTGACCTTTATTGATGAACCAGCAGAGGATGTGATTAGGAAATGGAAAGCTGGAATAAAATTCCCTGCATGATTTGTAGATCCAAGCAACAGAATTTTTTTTCTTTAATAAAATAAGAACATACTTGAGAAATTTGATTTATTGCAGACTGAGGAAAAGTTGAGAGAGTATTAGAGTCTTTTTTCATAGCCCCTGAAGAAAAATAATCTGGATAGATGTGAGGGAGGATGCATGTTCTGATCCTCTGAGCAAATAAATAGATCTAGGGGACTTTCTCAGACAATATCAATTTTAATTCAATGCAGCTTATATTTTTTGCTTCAGATAAATGTTACAAAAAAAAACCCCACTCCTCAAATTACTGCTATGTGACCAATTTGGGAGTCTATATTCTTGCTGGAAAGCAAGAAAAAAAAATCAGATGGTTGCAGGAAGAAGGAAAATATATTTCTTCTCCAAAATTTCAAGGTAATGAATAGATGCCTTTCCACCTATTCTCATGTTAACATATGGGTCCTGTGTTACTTGACCCATTTCAATCAATGTTCGAATTCTTAAACATGGGACATGATTGGTACTATAGATTAGGACCCTGTCATTCAAAAATGACATTGGAGAGTTAAAACGTATATTGTTTCCAGCCTGTGATGCAGAATCTTACGACATTATCTCCTACCTAAACCAGGTCTGCTTACCTTATGAAAGGTTTTTGACCTTTGATATACGGGAAATATAATTTTATAGATTCATTGGCTGCAGCCTTTCTTTGACTGGGCTGTTTTTACTGCTCAGATCTAACCTTGCAGGGGCTTAAAATATTGTTGAATTCAATATTATTTTCTTTAAAATGGCGATAAATTTACTTCTGACAGACTTGGCATCTGAACCTAGCATTCTGGAATATTTGCTAGGCATCATACAATTCAACACCCAACTCTCTTTGTTTGCTCACTTAGTATATTTTACTCATGGTTAGTTTTATTCCATTTGGGGAAATATTGCCCTCCTTCCATTTTTAAATATGCTTCAAAATTGTACCCACACACACACACATCTTTTGAAGGTTAATGCTGGATACTATTCTCTTTTGCCTTGTAAATGTGATTAGGTGTTTTAGCTAATGATTGCCCATCAGTCATGAATTAGAGTGAACCTACTGATGCTAATTAATTTCTACTCGTGAATCAGAATTAACTTCCCCATGTTAGTGACACAAACTATATTTAAATCTATGATGTGCATGCCAAATCTCTTCGAAAATAATATATGGTTTATGACCATACAGGTATACATCTGAGTATACAAATAGCAAATGAGGAACTACATTGAGACTATATCGTGCGGAGAAGTCTTCATTGATAGATTCTAGATTACCATGAAATTGAGGAAGGCAGATCTTCTCAGCGTTAGCACTTTCCAATAGCAAAAAGTGATAAAAGAATAATCCCTATAGTCCAGGGGTCTCTTTAAGAGGTGTGGACTCCAACTCCCAGAATTCCCCAGCCAGCATGGCTAGCTGAAAAATTCTCGGAGTTGAAGTCCATAAGTCTTAAAGTTGCCAAGTTTAGACACCCCTACTCAACTCAGCCATTGCTCAGTGTAGATCAGGGGTCTTCAAACTTGGCCCTTTTATAACTTGTGGACTTCAACTCCTAGAATTCCTCAGCCAGACACGCTGGCTGAGGAATTCTGGGAATTGAAGCCCACAAGTCATAAAAGGGCCAAGTTTGAAGACCCCTGGTATAGATGATTGCCCATCCCCTTTTAATAAGATTACCTATACAAACATGGTATATTGTAGGAATGGTCATCTTGGGCAAAAATGCACTACTTATTGAGTGGCTTAAAAATACAGTTTTCCATACTGGAATAGCATTCAAAAGAGTTTAATCCTGTTAAAAATATTGAAAGCTGAGATGCTTCCTACGATGAATGTATGCAATTTTAAAATGTATGATGAATAGCACCAGAAATGGTGTATTTCCTTTAGGAAGGAAATTAGAACGCAATAAGCTAACGGTGAAAATAATTCAAGCCATATTTAAAAGGCATCAATGCTGCACATTACAATACTGAAAGTTGCTTTATTTTACCTTACACTGGTGGCTAAGCTATAGTTCAACATGCAAACTCCTTACGGTACACAACTAGAAAATAAATAGGGCAATCTAGATAAATTATTGAGTAAATACATGTTTTAGTTCATAGCCGTTTGCTGTTTAGCCTATGGTTTTAGCTGAGCAATAAATAAAAGAGAAAATGTTGGGTTTCTTAAAAATCTTTCTTAGTTTAAGGGATATAAGGATATGAATCAGTGGGTTAACCTTGCTGTCCCTCAAGAATGCAGTACTATTGCCAACACAAATGTAGGAACAGGGAGAATTCTCTTAAAACTGTTAATTGTACTGGAACTGTTGACAATCCTCAGGATTCCCTTAATGTTTCTATCAAGATAGATAATTTTAATAACTTAATAAGAATGATCATCTTATATAATCTTACATTTGTGTTGAAAGAAAGCTGTAAGTAAGGTAATTATGTTAAATTTTCAATTGAGGAACTGAATCACATTAAAGTATCATTTTTTTTTTTAAAAATGAGAAACTGAGATTTTTATATTAACTGTGGATCATCCAAAGTACCTGAAGGCAGGACAAGAAGCAACAGATGGAAACTAATCAAGGAGAGAAGCAACCTAGAACTAAGGAGAAACTTCCTGACAGTTAGAACAATTAACCAGTGGAACAACCTGCCTCCAGAAGCGGTGAATGCTCCAACACTGGAAGTTTTTAAGAAGAGACTGGACAGCCATTTGTCTGAAATGGTGTACGGTTTTCTGCCTGAGCAAGGGGTTGGACTAGATGACCTCCAAGGTCCCTTCCAACTTTGTATTTATTATTATTGTTATATTATTATTATTATTATTATTATTATTGTTATTATTATTATTATTATTATTATTATTATTATTATTATTATTATTATTATTATTATTATTATTATTATTATTATTATGGATCATCGCACAGTCAGCCAGATGTTCAGACTGGATTTGGCATTTTGTCTACCTATCGAGGGGTTGGACTAGATGACCTCCAAGGTCTCTTCCAACTTTAATTATTATTATTATTATTATTATTATTATTATTATTATTATTATTATTATTATTATTATTATTATTATTATTATTATTATTATTATTATTATTATTATTATTATTATTATTATTATTATTATTATTATTATTATTATTATTATTATTATCTTCCAGTCTACAATAGCCAAACCTTAATTTACCTTTTCAATTCTGTTCTGCCCTCCAATTTCATGGAACTGAATTTGCTCCCGTAAATCTGAAAAGCAGAGAACAATTTAAAAATGTAGATTAAGTTCTTGATCATAATTGTGAAGAATTCCTGGCATACCTACATTTCGCAGTGACTCACACTGCGAAACTATGGATTCCAAGGCATTCAAACGTCACCTGTAAAGTAGTTTGTATTTCCCCCCCCCTCTATGATTATATTGTTACCCAGGAAAAGCGAGATTTGATTTAAAGATTTAATTTAAGGGAGACCCCATCTGCTTCCAAATACCTGTTTCCTGGTCCTTGCAAAAAACAAGTTTGATATTCCATCAAGGTCTTGTTCTAACCCAAATTCTATTCTTTAAGTGGCCATTGATACTAATTTTAATTACTGTACTTTTAATTTTAGCTGTTCTATTTGTTTTGATGGTTGCTGTTTTATAATGTTCATTGTTTCAATGTGTTAAGATTTGCTTTTAACTGTATTTTAATTGCATTTCTATGAGCCATCCTCAACCAGTGAGGGAATAAGCAGTATGCAAATTCTCTAAAATTATAATAACGGCAATTCTAACATGCCTGCAATTATTTTTTGCTGAGCAGTATCAATATGTAATAGTGGTTAATTTTTGGTAGCTGGCTGATCTTCTAACTAATTAAGTGACATGGATATTAGGAATGGTGCCAGGGGCACAAATGTCTTTGCTCAAGGGGAAAAAAAGGGAGAAAGTCTATGTTTCTACAGGATATTAAACTTTAAACCGCAAAAAAGAAAATGCATTTTATCTTGTATGTGTGTGGGAGCATGCACATACAAACGCGCATACTTGTTCATAGGCGCATCAAAATGTAAGTATCTACTAGTGCTGTGCATGCTTTAAAAATGAGTTGGAATCAAGGCTTCGAAATTTGTGTCAGCATCAGACTTTTCTGCTGTCAGTTAAAAGCAGCCGCCTCCTTTTTGCAAACTTCCAAGTCAGCGTGAAAACAGATGCCCTTGCTTTAATGAGCCTGTTTATTAAAAGTATGCTTAAAGCAATGGCCTCTTTAGTCAGGCATTTACAGAAGCTCAAAAGTCGCGTCTATTTTAATCAACTTCAGAGAGGGACTAATAGTCAGTGGTGGGATTCAGCCAGTTCGCACCAGTTCAGCAGAACCAGTAGCTAATTTTTGGTTGCCCGGGTCCAGAATGGACTGCCGGAAGCGGCATCCAAACAGAGAACCGGTTGTTCACATATTTGAATCCCACCATTGGACTTGGGCTTATATGATATTTAAAGTACTTCTGAACATAATAATAATAATAATAATAATAATAATAATAATAATAATAATAATAATAATAATAATAATAATAATAATAATAATAATAATAATAATAATAATAATAATAATAATAAAGTTGGAAGGGACTTTGGAGGTCATCGAGTCCAACCCCCTGCTCAGGCAGGAAACCCTATACCATTTCGGACAAATGGCTGTCCAGTCTCTTCTTAAACACCTCCAGTGTTGGAGCATTCACCGCTTCTGGAGGCAGGTTGTTCCACTGGTTAATTGTTCTAACTGTCAGGAAGTTTCTCCTCAGTTCCAGGTTGCTTCTCTCCTTGACTAGTTTCCATCCATTACTTCTTGTCCTGCCCTCAGGCGCCTTGGAGAATAGCTTGACTCCCTCTTCTTTGTGGCAACCCCTGAGATATTGGAATACTGCTATCATGTCACCCCCTAGTCCTTCTTTTCATTAAACTAGACATACCCAATTCCAGCAATCGTTCCTGATATGCTTTAGCCTCCAGTCCCCTAATCATCTTTGTTGCCCTTCTCTGCACTCTTTCTAGAGTCTCAACATCTTTTTTACATGTTCCAAAGAGTGCAAAGACTGTCATTTACGAATCTTTTTTAAGATATTGGAACCAAATGTCACTGTGCAATATTACTCTGTGTAGATTGGAACAAACGGTGGTGATTTTTCAGACGATTAACTATCACAAATAATCATGTTGGAAATGCAGAAGCAAACACATTCACAGTAGATATCCACCCACAAAGCCCAACAGACTAGCGAGGAAAGAAAGTATCCTGCAGCAAAAGTATTCAGCTGAAGTTCAGAGGGACGAATAGGCAAAAGGATGGAGAGATAGCACTGAAAATATAGAACCATCCGTCACATTAAGCTTCCTTTAAATCAAACTCAAATCTGAGCTTCCTCCCTTCTTTTCTTCCTGGTTGTTTTCATGAGTGTCCCAACACCTGCCTGGAGGGCCTTGAAGTGATGCAATAAAGCACATTTATTATCCGAAATAATTATGGGTCCAGGATAGCCTTCAAAATTGCCAGAGAGAAATCCATAAAGCGTGACCCAAGGCCCAGCAGAAAGAGAGCTCGTGACTCTGCATAGTGCAAACTGCAACTGTAATTGGGGCGGGGGGGGGGGGAGAGAAACATAATTCTTACTTGTAGCTTTAGTAATTATAAGATGCTTTATTTATAACTCGGAACCTTTGCAACTCTTCTGATTAGTAAAGTTGGCCTTCTTTTTCCGTAGAATGGACCTACACAGCTGAATTTATTCGGCAGGCATGCTTGCAGCTATTTTGCATCTGATGCTGCTGTGGGTTGCCTGAGAACAAAGGGACGACTTACTCACATCATACAATTCTTCCTGCTTCCTCCCCTCCCCCACCCCGGGTAGATTTTGGGAATGTGGATTTGAAAGGGATCAAAGGTCCTCTGAAAGGTCATTGTTTTCGATTGCTCCCGCCCGGCTACCAAGGTGAAGTTTTAAATTTGATCTTTTGGAGTCCCGTTTTAAGAGTAGGTGCAAAGAAAGGAGTTTTGCCGTGAGAGAAATAGCTAATTTGGCTTCTAAGGAGCTTGGCTTCACGGGAATATAATTGGGGGGACTTTGAAGCGCAGAAATGGAGATCCTTATAAACATTAAGGCAAATAGGAGGAAAGTGAGGCAGAGATGGAGGAAAGAGATAATCGGCTGTTAGCAGAGAATTGGAGATTCTGGGAAAGAAGGGGATTATCCCCCAAGGAGCAGAGAGGGAAGAAATTAAACTTAAGATGCTGGAGGTTTATAAAGTGAGCTGCATGACTTTGACAGAAGTTGAAAGGATTAGTTTTTGAACTCAGACTGGGCTGAAGCAGGAGTTCCTGAAGCAAGGTGAGATCTCACTAAAGTAGGGGTGTCAAACTGCCGGCCCGTGGGCCGGACGTGTCACGAGGAAACCACACCCACTCCATTGCCGGCAATGGGGAAAAAGTTCCGATATGTCGCGCGATGTCACGTGACATGTGAGTTTGACATGTCTGCACTAAAGGAAGGCCCACTGGAGAAGGGACGGTGGTCGGAGAAGAAGAAAGAATGGTGCAAGGAAGACAAGCAAGATGGAGAAAAGGACTGAAGATAGCAAGAGCGCTTAGACTTATATACCACTTCACAATGCTTTACAGCCCTCTCTAAGCGGTTTACAGAGTCACCATATTGCCCCCCACAATCTGGGTCCTCATTTTACTGACCTTGGAAGGATGGAAGGCTGAGTCAACCTTGAGCCGGTGAGAATCGAACTGCCGAACTGCTGGCGGCGGGTAGTCAGCAGAAGTAGCCTGCAGTACTGCATTCTAACCACTGCGCCACCACGGCTCTTAGATGGGGTGTATTCCGTATTAGGAATAGAGTGCTTCACTAAAATGGCGTCCAGCAGTAGTCCTAGACTACACTGATGGAATCTGGAAGACAAGTGCTTAAGGCTGTCTCTTCCGTGGCTCTACTGAGCCTAGAAGAGAATCCTTGCATAGGAAGTAGAGAAAGAAGAGTACAAGTACAAGTTTAATTCTTTATTACGTAGAATCATAGGGCTGGAACGGACCTTGGAGGTCATGTAGTCCAAACCCTTGCCAGACAACTGGCTGTCCAAATCTCTTCTTGAAAACCTCCACTGATGGAGCACCCATAACTTCCGGAGGCAAGCCGTTTCACTGATCAATTGTTTTCACTGACAGGAAGTTTCTCTTTAGTTCCAGGTTGAATCTCTCTCGGACAAACGATACGTCTCTTTTTGCCAGTAATTGCAGCCCAGTAATATGTATTAAGGAACGAGGGACATAAAATGTACGTAGTGGGGAAACAATTGCAGAAACACAAATCAAAACAATTTTCAGAAATTGCGGAGTTGAAAATTCCTAAAAATGGACGTGCAAAAAGTGGGGAGTGGGTTAGGTGGTTACATTATTTTTGTCTACTTATTTTATTCCTACTTATAACAATTAAGATAGAGGGCAGCCTTGCTGCAGAGAAGGGGCTCTAGATAGCAGCATGCTAGAATTATTATTTTTTCCCATGAAGATATTCTCAGCAAAAAGTCACTGATTTGGCTTCTGAAGTTATTGACCAAATACGTCATCAGGCTATCTCCAGATGGTGACTGCTAGGGACCCTGTCTTATTAAAAAAATATATCTGGCAGAATGTTTATTTGTCTGATGTCCCTAATAACGTGTGCTTACCCATCCATTTCCAGATGTTATTGTTTACGTTCCCTGCCTCTTAAGAAAAATGCTAAAATATTAAAAAGCCCCCAGATAGTTAGAACTTTTAAAGTCCTATTGTAGGGGTGTGCTGCCATTCTCGGTCTGCCCGCTGAGCTGACAGAACACGAATTGGTATCTCTTTCTCTGTAACTCTTTTAATATTTATTCAGTAAAATCTTATTGGCTCTGCCTCCTAAAGTACCTGCTGTCTCTTGGCTGGCCAGCAGGTGGCAATGCAGCATGTTTTCTCACCTTTCATCCATGTTTGAAGGATCATGTGTATCTTGGTGTCTCTGCACATATATGTTCAAGGGTTCGATTTCTGTCTGAATAGATTATTTTTTTAAAAAGTGTACGTCCATCCTTTCTTCAGGAATTCAAGACTGCCTAGGGGGAAATCTCCCTTCCTTGTATTCCCACAATGCCTGAGGTAGGTAGGGCTATGAGAGAATGACTGGCAGAAAGTCAGCCCATGGAATTTCTATAGTTGATGATGGATCAAAGAGAATCTCCTGGATCTTAGTCCAACTCAATCAATTGAACCGCTTCCCTCCTGCAAATGTGGGTGCTCCATTGCTGGAGGTTTTAAGGAATCCCAGATGGATTCGTAGCTGGCTGACCGGCCGTACTCAGTGTGTGGTCCTCAATGGAACCGCATCTACATGGAGGGAAGTGTGCAGTGGGGTACCCCAGGGCTCTGTTCTGGGGCCAGTGCTCTTCAACATCTTCATCAACGATTTGGACGAGGGGATAGATGGGGAACTCATCAAATTTGCGGATGACACTAAGCTGGCAGGAATAGCCAACACTCCAGAAGACAGGCTTAAGATACAGGAGGACTGGACAGACTTGAACACTGGGCGCTATCTAACAAAATGAAATTCAATGGTGAAAAAAGTAAGGTTCTACATTTAGGCAAGAAAAACCAAATGTACAGGTATAGTATAGGGGGTACCTTGCTCAATAGTAGTAACTGAGAGGGATCTCGGAGTCCTAGTGGACAATCACTTAAATATGAGCCAGCAGTGTGCTGCAGCTGCCAAAAAAGCCAACACAGTGCTGGGCTGCATAACAGAGGGATAGAATCAAGATCACGTGAAGTATTAATACCACTTTACAATGCCTTGGTAAGGCCACTTGGAATACTGCATCCAGTTTTGGTCACCACGATGTAAAAAAGATGTTGAGACTCTAGAAAGAGTGCAGAGAAGGCAACAAAGATGATTAGGGGATGGAGGCTAAAGCATATCAGGAACGTTTGCTGGAATTGGGTATGTCTAGTTTACTGAAAAGAAGGACTAGGGTGACATGATAGCAGTATTCCATATCTCAGGGGTTGCCACAAAGAAGAGGGAGTCAAGCTATTCTCCAAGGCGCCTGAGGGCAGGACAAGAAGAATGGATGGAAACTAGTCAAGGAAAGAAGCAACTGGAACTGAGGAGAAATTTGACAGTTAGAACAATTAACCAGTGGAACAACCTGCCTCCAGAAGCGGTGAATGCTCCAACACTGGAAGTTTTTAAGAAGAGACTGGACAGCCATTTGTCTGAAATGGTATAGGGTTTCCTGCCTGAGCAGGGGGTTGGACTCGATGACCTCCAAGGTCCCTTCCAACTTTATTATTATTATTATAAAAGATTAGATAACCATTTTGTCTGGGATGTCTATCTATGGAGATTCTCAGTCAACCAGAACATGGTTGTCCCACAGGTGCTTTTTTCACAAGGCAACTGGAGCTTCTTGTTTTTCTTTGAAGATGTTTCGCTTCTCATCCAAGAAGCTTCTTCAGCTCTGACTGGATGGTGGGGAATGGAAGGATTCATACTCCCTGCAGACAGCTGGTCATTTGCATTCTTTTAGAGAGCCGTTGAGGCCATCTGGAGGTTTATCTGTGTCTTCAGGGTCACCTGAGTGGTGCAAATGGGTGTGGAGCCTTCTTGGAACTGCTGAAAGGACTGTGTGGTAGACTGGAGATAGATGATGTCGTATCCCTCCCCCTCTTTTGAGAGAGGGCTGTTCAATGTTGACATAGATAGCCTGTTTGACTCCTCTTTCAAACCATCTTTGTCCAAAATGTTGACTTTTCCTTCTTCAAAAGAGTGGCTTTTGTCTTTTAAATGCAGATGGACTGCTGAATTTTGTCCCGATTGGGTTGTTCTCCTATGTTATACCATGTGTTTATGAAGTGATTGCTTTGTTTCCCCAATGTACAGATCTGCATGTGGCTCACTGCATTGTACTGCACCTACCACGTTGCTCAGTTTGTATCTGGGTGTTTTATCCTTAGGGTGGACAAGCTTCCGCCTTAGGATATTCGTGGGTTTGAAGTGTGCACGTGTGTTGTGTTGGCTGAAGATCCTCCTGAGCTTTTCCGATATTCCTGCAACAATAACATATTTTCCCCCCCTTGAGAACGATGGAATTGGGTTCTGCAAATATTCCTTCAGAGATTTGAGTCCAAGGTAATTCAGCGGAATCTTCGAACTGAATGGATTTTCTGGATTATAAGGTCATTTCAAATCATTTTATGAGAACAGGTTTCTCTGAATTGGCTTCAATGATTCTGATGCTTTGGTGCACATTCAGGGCTGGCTTTGTTGAATACGTTCAATCTGATTTGACAAACATCCCCAAATGAGTCAGACAGATTGTCTGAATCAATCCAGATTATTGAACTGAATGACATCAGGTTTCTAGATCAAGTCAACAGTTCTAGTCAGATTTTGTTTCATTTACACAGACCTCTGTAGGGATTTTTCAAATAGAAATAGAAGTCCATTAACCCTTCTTTGCACTGTGAGTAACTGGCAAAGAAAATCTTTCAGGTCTTCCATAGGTTTATTTTCCAGCTTACTCCTCAGATCAAAAGAGTTTGAATTATCATTTGGGAAACAGCCTGTTTATTTTTCACTGTTTACTCTCCAGTGACTGTGGCTTTCATCATACAGTTTTAAAAAGTTCATCAGAAATCCTGCAGAAAAAGAAGGTTAGGCATTTTTGTGTCATTTATAAATGGGACGATATTTCCCCCCCAAAAAAACAAATTATCTATTTTGCAGAGTCAAGTTTGGATAAGATCAATGTAAGCAGCTGTTTAGGATGCAATGAAGAAGAAAGGATTATCCTGTATTATGGGCAAGCTTGGCCCTCAATATCTGTGTGTTCAGGGTCAGAATCAGAATAGAGCTAGAAGGGACCTTGGAAGAAATAACAACAACAACAACAACAACAACAACAACAACAACAACAACAACAACAACAACAACAACAACAATAATAATAATAATAATAATAATAATAATAATAATAATAATAATAATAATAATAATAATAATAATAATAATAATAATAATGTTGAAAGGGGCCTTGGAGGTCATCTAGTCCAACCCCTTGCTCAGGCAGGAAACCCTATACCATTTCGGACAAATGGTCTCTTCTTAAAAACTTCCAGTGTTGGAGCATTCACCGCTTCTGGAGGCAGGTTGTTCCACTGGTTAATTGTTCTGACTGTCAGGAAATTTCTCCTTAGTTCTAGATTGCTTCTCTCCTTGATTAGTTTCCATCCGTTGCTTCTTGTCCTGCCTTCAGGTGCTTTGGAGAATAGCTTGACTCCCTCTTCTTTGGGGCAACCCCTGAGATACTGGAACACTGCTATCCTGTCACCCCTCGTCCTTCTCTTCATTAAACTAGACTTACCCAATTCCAGCAACCATTCCTTATATGTTTTGGCCTCCAGTCGTCTAGTCCAGCCCCCTGCTCATGTAGGACACCCTATACTATTTCAGACAGGTGGCTGTCCAGTCTCTTCTTAAAAACCTCCAGTGATGGATCACCCACAATGTCTGAAGGCAAGCTGTTCCACCGCTTAATTGTCCTCATTGTTAGGAAGTTTCTCCTTAATTCTAGGTTGCTTCTCTCCTAGATTAATTTCCACCCATTGTTTCTTGTCCTGCCCTCTGGTGCTTTGGAAAATAAGTTGATCCCCTCCTCCTTGTGGCAGCCTCTCAAATACTGGAATACTTCTATCGTGTCCTCCCCTAATCCTTCTTTTCTCTAGACTGGCCATACCCCAATCCAGCAACCGTTCTTCATATGTTTTAGAATCTTTTAGGATCTTTTAACCATTTTAAGAGGAAATGATCATTGCATCTTCTAAGAAATGGTATTATTATTATTAATGACTTGACTGTTCAGAAATCTTTTGATTCCTAAGATGTTGGAAGTGTTTATGATGCAACTGCAACACGTAATAAATATCTTTAACATTCCTCTCCACCAAAAGATATTGAACCATGAATTCTTCATAGGTTATCTAAACTTACCGATTTTGTTGAGAGGAACTGAGTGTTTGGCTGGCATATATCAATCATCAAACTTCAAAGTAAAATCATGCCTTCTTGCCTGAATACACGCTGATGTTATGGTGCATTTTTATGAGTTCAGTTTTAAAGACAAATATTATTATCTAGAAAGCCAGCTTGGTGTAACGGTTAAGGCATTCGGCTAGAAACGGGGAGACCATGAGTTCTACAATGAGTCCTCAACTTATGACAATTGAGCGTCAATTTTTCTGTTGCTACGCAAGACCGTTGTAAAGTGACTTTTGCCCCATTTTACGACCTTCCTTGCCACAGTTGTTAAGTGAATCACTGCAGGTGTTAAATTAGTAACAAGGTTGTTAAGTGAATAAGGCTTCCCCGTTGACTTTGCTGGTCAGAAAGTTGCAAAAGGTGATCACATGACCCCGGGACACAGCAACAGGCATAAGTAAGAGTCAGTTGCCAAGCATTTGAATTTTGATCACATGACTCTGGGGATGCTGTGTCAGTCATAAGTGTGAAAAACAGTCACTTTTTTTCAGTCCAGCTGTAACTTCAAACAGTCACTAAATGAACTGTTGTAAATTGAGGACTATCTGTGGTCTTGCTCTAGGCGCAAAGCCAGCTGGGTGACTCTCCGCCAGTCATTCTCTCTCAGCCCAAGGAAGGAAGCAATGGCAAGCCATTTCCAAAATCTTATCAAGATGAGTGTAAACACACATACACACAAACACACACACACACACACACACCCCTAGATAGCTGAAGAAGGTTCTATATTTAGGCAAGAAAAACCAAATGCACAGGTGTAGTATAGGTGGTACCTTGCTCAACAGTAGCAACTGTGAAAGGGATCTTGGAGTCCTAGTGGACAATCACTTAGATATGATCAAAGCAGTGTGCTGCAGCTGCCAAAAAAGCCAACAGAGTTCTAGGCTGCATTAACAGAGGGATAGAATCAAGATCACGTGAAGTGATAATACCACTTTACAACACCTTGGTAAGGCCACACTTGGAATACTGCATCCAGTTTTGGTCACCACGATGTAAAAAAAGATGTTGGGACTCTAGAAAGAGTACAGAGAAGAGCAACAAACATGATTAGGGGACTGGAGGCTAAAACATATAAGGAACGGCTGCTGGAATTGGGTATGTCTAGTTTAATGAAGAGAAGGACGAGGGGGGACATGATAGCAGTGTTCCAATATCTCAGGGGCTGCCTCAAAGAAGAGGGAGTCAAGCTATTCTCCAAAGCACCTGAAGGCAGGACAAGATGCAACGGATGGAAACTAATCAAGGAGAGAAGCAACCTAGAACTAAGGAGAAACTTCCTGACAGTTAGAACAATTAACCAGTGAAACAACCTGCCTCCAGAAGCTGCGAATGCTCCAACACTGGAAGTTTTTAAGAAGAGACTGCACAGCCATTTGTCTGAAATGTATAGGGTTTCCTGCCTGAGCAGGGGGTTGGACTGGATGACCTCCAAGGTCCCTTCCAACAACAACAACAACAACTTCTTCTTCTTCTTCTTCTTCTTCTTCTTCTTCTTCTTCTTCTTCTTCTTCTTCTTCTTCTTCTTCTTCTTCTTCTTCTTCTTCTTCTTCTTCTTCTTCTTCTTCTTCTTCTTCTTCTTCTTCTTCGTTATTATTATTAGTTATTATTATTAGTTATTATTATTATTATTACTGTTGTTTTCTCCTCCTCCTCCTCCTCCACCTCCTCCTCCTCTTCCTCCTGTTGTTGTTTTCTTCTTCTTCTTCTTCTTCTTCTTCTTCTTCTTCTTCTTCTTCTTCTTCTTCTTCTTCTTCTTCTTCTTCTTCTTCTTCTTCTTCTTCTTCTTCTTCTTCTTCTTCTTCTTCTTCTTCTTCTTCTTATTCTTATTCTTATTATTATTATTATTATTATTATTATTATTATTATTATTATTATTATTATTATTATTATTATTATTATTATTATTATTATTATTATTATTATTATTAAATATCACGATACCGTAGCTCTTTGTAGCCAGTGAGATTCAGCTGTATTGATGGAAGTAGCGAGGAAGGACACTTTTCCTTCATACAATCCCTGAATGCAGCTTAAAAATGTACCTGAAAATTACCCAGGCTTTTTATTATTTTTATTATTATTAATAGCATTTGATTGCTATTTAGTTTCAAATATTACAGTAGGTGGCAGCTGAATTTTCTGTAGGTGGATGCCGTCATTTTGCTCTTTTTGTGACTTGAATAAAGCACATCCAAAGGTGCAGTTATTGTGACTCAACTGAGAAGAAAAGTTGTCTGGCCTTATTTTCTTTCTCCTTCTAACGCTCTCGCACTCCCTTTCTGAGTGGTTCCTTGCGCGTTTACCCGTCTGAAAAGGCTGACTGTTGAGACGTTGAAAAGGTTCACGACACACTCGATTTCAGCTCCTTGCTAATTTGAGGCAGGAAGAAAATTATACTTTTTGGAAATACTTGGCAAAATTGGCTTAAGTGGACGCTTTTGCTATCTCTGTACTAATACATCACACATCCCGTCTAACAAGTGGTCCAGAAACGAGCGTTGAGTTGCATTATTGCGAGAGGAAGCAGATATTAAATGCAACGTGATCTTCATACCTTAAAATATTTTCCAGGTTTACTTAATATATATATAGTAGCAGTTCTTATTTACAACTACCTTTAGAAAGAGCTCTAGGAGGAAGGGTTTAGCTCAGTCTTTTGATATAAGTGATTATTTAAATAACTCATTTTCCCAGAATTTGTTTCTAGCGGCTACTTGATTTCCAAGTCTACCCTATCTTCCAATTAACATCTTATTTATCTATAACATCTGTACACAACTGGGCAATTATAGCCAAAATTAGTAGATTCAGTTTCCATATCTCTCTCTCTCTCTCTCTCTCTCTCTCTCTCTCTCTCTCTCTCTCTCTCCTTCTTCTGCTTTTTTTTGGGGTTTATTTTAAAATTCCGAGACTTTGCTTGGAAGATCTGAACTCCAATCAATCTGAGCTCCATTTTCTATAGAGCCCAGTGGTTGAGTTCATACATTATGCTCAGTTATGCTCAGCTTTCTATCTCTGATTCATTGAGTTAGACATTCACACAAAGCAAAGCATTAAAACAAGACACAATTGGCTGCTGGTAAAATGTTAAGCCGTAGGTTATGATTTATGGGCCTTTTCAGTGGTGGCTCCTTCCCTGTGGAACATCATCTCCACGGAAATAAGATTGCCCCCAACTTTGATGTTCTTTCACAAGGCCCTGAAGTCCTGGTTTTGCCAACGGGCCTGGGGAACCCAGAGTGGGGTGGAACCCATGAAATGGCTTATTAGATTAACTCTAGTCACCAGGAGGTAGCAGATAATTGCTTTTTATTGTTTTACATTGTGGGAAATCAGCCCCCCAGAGAAGGAAATATTAAAAGGGCAGAAAAATATATTTTCTCAAAGGATCTTAAAGAGGCAGAAAAGCATGCCCAATTTTCTTAATGGTCCCGGGTCTCCCTCCCCCAGGCAGAGGCCAGCTCTGTAGAAATGCAGATGTAAATCCAGGAAGGTTGAAGCTAGAAGATTAAGAAGACAAAGACTCCTAAAATCTACGTACCTCACCCAAACTCTAAGAGTCATCAGCCCCAGTCCCAGGGAAGCAGGATATGACCTTTGGGACATAATAGAATTAACCCATCACCATCAGAATACCAGAAAGGCACACCTAGACTCAGGTCAGAATACATGACACAGGAAATAGCCTCAAACAGGAACAGGAAACAACTCCAAACAAAAGGCTCCAGAAGGTATTAAAAACCCACTCCCTACATGTGCTCTCGCTCTTTTCTGCCAGACCCATCTTTCTGTCTGGCTCTCCTCTTCAATAAACTGAAAGCTTCTTTCTAAAGCAGTCACCATGTTTATTCCCAGCTTGGACTGAACCACAATGAAGACTTTTCTTCCAACAACATTAAGTTCTTATCTTTGTAAGCCACCCGGAGTCACTGAGAGTGAATTGGGCAGCCCTATAAATCTTCTTAAATAAGTAAATAAATTTACAAGCCAAAGTTTGTACAGTGATTCCCTCCAAAAGCAGTGGATAACATGACAATGATTGATGACGATGATGAAGAAGACTTTAATCAAAGTTGGAAAGATCTACAGAAGGATCACAAACCCTCTGCTCGGTATATGAATCCAAAGTAAAGGACCCAGAGAGATGGCAAGCTAATCTCAATTTGAACGTAGCCAATAATGGGAAGACCACCATCTTTCTGATTCCTCTGTTGAACTGTTTTTTACTGTTAGAACAGCTTTTGCAAAGTTAAATCAAAACCTGTTTTCTTCTGAGTTAGGTCCCCTGGTCTGTGTTCCCGTGTTCTTCAACGAATGAACAGACGTGATGTCCTTTCTGATATTTGAATGCTATTTCTTCTTCTTCTTGGTCTTTTTTCCCCCCTCAAGGCTAAACAAATCTGCATCCTTCTGTCCAGTGGTGGGATTCAAATATGTGAACAACCGGTTCTCTGTGTGGATGCCGCTTCCGGAAGTCCATTTTGGGCCTGAGCAACAAAAAATTAGCTGCCGGTTCTGCCCAATTGGTGCGAACTGGCTGAATTCCACCACTGCTTCTGTCTCACTTTAAAGTCTGAGGAGTCAGCCAGTACATCTTATGTCTGAGTAAATGTGTGTGTGTTTTGTAAGGAGGTCTACCCAATCTGAACTGCAAAAATTCCAGAAGACCTTAATGAAAGCAAAGAGATAAAGAAACTTTTACTTATGGGCTAGCCTCTGAGGTCTTCTAGATGTTGGCTGCCCAGATCTGGTACTCTAATATCCTAGATATTGAAAACAGGTCTTTGCTTGTGTAAATCTGCCTCAGGAGTGTGCCCACTGGCAAAGCCATTCAACACAAATGTCTATGGAGATTCTCAGTCATCCAAGTCATAGTTATCCCAAAGATGCTTTTTCATGAGGCAAGTGGACTTTCTTATTTTATTTTTTTGAAGATGTTTCGCTTCTCATAGAAGCTTCTTCTCCACCATCCAGTCAGAGCTGAAGAAGCTTCTTGGATGAGAAGTGAAACGTCTTCAGAGAAAAACAAGAAAGCCCAGTTGCCTCGTGAAAAAGCATCTTTGGGACAACCATTCAACACAAGAAAATATTATCATCTGAGAGTGTATGGGAGATGACTTTGAGAGAATGTCTTTGGAGATTCTCAGTCATTCAGCTTATGGTTGTCCCAGAGATGCTTTTTCAGGAGGCAACTGGACTTTCTTGTTTTTCCTTTGACGACATTTCGCTTCTCATCCAAGAAGCTTCTTCAGCTCTGACTTCAGCTCCCCAACCATCCAGTCAGAGCTAAAGAAGCTTCTTGGATGAGAAGTGAAACATCTTCAAAGGAAAAACCAAGAAAGTCCAGTTGCCTCATGAAAAAGCATCTTTGGGATGACTTTGAGAGAAATATAATAATAATAATAATAACAATAATAAAGTTGGAAGGGACCTTGGAGGTTATCTAGTCCAACCCCCTGCTCAGGAAGGAAACCCTATACCATTTCAGACAAATGGCTGTCCAGTCTCTTCTTAAAAACTTCCAGTGTTGGAGCATTCACAGTTTCTGGAGGCAGGTTGTTCCACTGGTTAATTGTTCTAACTGTCAGGAAGTTTCTCCTTAGTTCTAGGTTGCTTCTCTCCTTGATTAGTTTCCATCCATTGCTTCTTGTCCTGCCTTCAGGTGCTTTGGAGAATAGATTGACTCCCTCTTCTTTGTGGCAGCCCCTGAGATGTTGGAACAGTGCTGTCATGTCCCCCCTCGTCCTTCTCTTCATTAAACTAGACATACCCAATTCCAGCAATCGTTCCTTATATGTTTTAGCCTCCAGTCCCCTGATCATCTTTGTTGCTCTTCTCTGCACTCTTTCTAGAGTCTCAACATCTTTTTTACATCGTGGTGACCAAAACTGGATGCAGTATTCCAAGTGTGACCTTACCAAGGCGTTGTAAAGTGGTATTAACACTTCACGTGATCTTGCAAGAACCATTCCCTGGAAATATTTTTTATGTTCTAAAGGGGGAAAATATATTGTACTCAGAAGTAGCTCAGGCAAATGCCTCCTTGTGCACCGGGCTATAAAAAGGAGAGGGGTGGGGAATCACAATCAGGCTTGCAAGATTGTGTTATTGCAACTTATATTAGTAAAATAGAGTCCAGTATTCCTGTGGAGTTGATTTTTTCTGGTCTGGTTTACCTAATGGGTTTGACAGGGAGTTCTAGTGATGTTATCTCAAGTGATCTGCCCATAAAATGTCTGTCAAACACGAGATATGCGCAAGTCAGTAAATATTACATTAGGAAGGATATCAAAGAAGACATGATGGTGAAATCCCTTCAGGTATTTGAAATGAAAAACTCAATTTCATCTAATTGCTGTGTGGGTTTGGATCACCCTGTTAAGCAATTACTTTACAAGCCTTGCTGCAGAAATCGGTTAGTGATTTCAGTGGGCAAATGCCGCGCTGGGCTAAGCTTGTTTTGTTGTCTCCTGATGCTGGTTTGTCTCATTTTCACATGTAGTATATTTAGGGGCTATAGGAAGTTTTTGGATTTGCAGGCCAAAAGATGCTTCAGAGCCTGGAATAGAACAACTTGCCGCGGTCAACTTGCGGCGGGATAACTCGTCGTGGGACAATTCAACAATCGGGTTTTAATTATTTAGAACAATTTAAAAAAAAAGTTTTAATTTTTGTCATTTGCATTTCATTTTGTCCTTCCTTTTGCACCCTTTCTTTAAGGATTCTGTTCCACCATTTCTTCAATGTCCCGCAGTGAGTTGTCCCATGGCAAGTTGGCCGTGGTGAGTTGGCCATGGTGAGTTGGCCATGGTGAGTTGGCCGTGGTGAGCTGGCCATGGTGAGTTGGCCATGGTGAGTTGGCTGTGGTGAGTTGGCCATGGTGAGCTGGCCATGGTGAGCTGGCCATGGTGAGCTGGCCATGGTGAGTTGGCCATGGTGACAGTTGGCTGTGGTGAGTTGGCCTACGGTGAGCTGGCCATGGTGAGTTGGCTGTGGGTGAGTTGGCCAGTGGTGAGTTGGCCATAGGTGAGCTGGCATGGTGAGTTGGCCATGGTGAGTTTGGCCCTGTGAGAATAGCTGTTGGCAGCTGGCCCATGGTGAGATTGTTCTGTGGTGAGTTGGCCATGGTGAGTTGGCCATGGTGAGTTGGCCGTGGTGAGCTGGCTATGGTGAGTTGGCCATGGTGAGTTGGCCATGGTGAGCTGGCCATGGTGAGTTGGACATGGTGAGTTGGACATGGTGAGTTGGACATGGTGAGTTGGACATGGAGACTTGGCCATGGTGAGTTGGTCATGATGAGTTGGCTGTGGTGAGTTGGCTGTGGTGAGTTGGCCATGGTGAGCTGGACATGGTGAGTTGGCTGTGGTGAGTTGGCCATGGCGAGTTGGTCTCAGGAAGTTTTTCTACACCCTTCAGAGCCTGTGAAGAGACTCCAACAGCAGCTCCGTACAGTTTCTGAAAGCAGCCGTATCTTTTTCCTAGGAGTGTGCGGCTGCAAAATTATCCTAAGAAAAGACCTTTAGTTCAAGAGGTTGCAGACTGGAGCTACAGATGGATCCATATTAAAGGACCTTTCAGCTTTTCAGTTAAAGGACCTGTCTCTTAGTCGAGAAACCTAGAATTGTGACCCAAGCAGGTAGCTTAAAAAAACCAAAGACCTTTTATTTATACAATAGAATTTCGGATTTCTATGTACTCTAGATTTTTGTACCATTTTATTTATAATATAAAACAGCACTTAGAAATACAACTGTTTGCAAAAATGCAACATTCAGCAGCTGAGTTGCAGTTTCGATTTATGCTGTTCATAACTCCCAAATGTTGAATACGCAAAAACTGTGCATCAACACTGAACATTGGCAATGCACATCCTGCTATTTTATACAGTGCAACTTTTGCTGAGATGCATTCAATGTTTATCTTGAAAAGTTTAAGACTTTTTTTTAACAAATGGATTTCAGATTTCTGTGGCGTCTGAATATTTTCAAAGGAAATGAATGCAACACCAAATGCCCTATTTGAGAAACACCAATCTCTGGGATTTGCACTCAGGGTCACCTGAGTGGTGCAAATAGGTGTGGAGCCATCTTTCAACACTTCCAAGAAGGCTCCACACCCTTTTGCCCTACTCAGGTGACCCCGATGACACAGATAAACCTCCAGGTGGCCTTAACGTCTCTCTGAAAGAATGCAAATGACCCGTTGTCTGTAAGGAGTATACAGTAGTGGCCAAAATTGTGGAAACCTTTTGGGAAAAGTGTATTTTTGAGGTTTGATGGCTAATAACACCTCCTTCTTTTTGGAATAGTACCATAAAATTATATATCAATGGAAAGATAATGTAATCAAGAATGTAATGCATCAAAGTTTGTTCAATTATCTGTACTGTATTCTATGAAAAGTTATAGCCAAAGAACCAGAAAAAGGAAGCACAACTTGCTTAGGTGGATATCAGGTAGCTTTCCTTCATCTGATTGTAGCCAATGAGCAATGAGTGTCTAGAGAGCCAATCGGGT